>DWJZ01001034.1:0-25992 GCA_018249125.1 Asbolis capucinus | reverse complement strand
GCCAGTGAGGACGAAATATAATCAGAAAGAGGCCGTGATGCAACGTTGAATCTCACACTTCGGGCAGTGTCCGAGTGGGTCGATGCCAACCTTGTGAGATTTAACGCCATAAAAACACAAACGTGTCACCGCTAAGAGGAGCCCATTCATCTTGGCCGCATCACCACTTACCATCAGGTGGGACTGTACTCAAGCATTATAACTTATAATATGTAAAAAAGGATATAAATTGATATTGGTCATTGAATTTAACGAGACCCGTTACATTTTGATAGATAATCATTCCAATTTGTGTATTTGTTGTTTACTATATATTATACTAACGTATTATTTATATGTGCGAAATTTGTCGCATATTTTGGTACTCAATACGTTGAATTCTTTGGTGGACACGATTTACATGTCCCATAATACCGAACGGAAGAACGATTTCAACTTTCCGATCTATTCATTTAAATAAGTCGATAATTGTTTGTTTATTGTTAAAAATTTCATTAGAGTCGGGAATACTTATGGTCGTAAAAAGAGAACTCTGTTTTTTACTTTGTTTTCTTTTTCAACTTGTCCTATCTTAACAACTATACACGGTCAAGTTGTTAGCGTATAATGCCGAGGTTACCAATATTGTTAATAGTTTGGTGAGTTTCTTTTAAAGCGAACTCTGCAGCAAGTTCAACCTTTGAGGTTATGTTTAATAGATTTATATATTATTTTTATTAATTTTGAAACATTATTGTAATGTTGCTTTACGCCTTAAGGTTTTTGTTTTGTTTAAAATCGATTATCCATAGAGTTAAGAATACCGTTTGTGACGAATTTATCAAGGTGAAGACCGAACTCTTTCTTCGAATCTCCCCTACATGACATGTACATATATTATCAATGAGTGTTCTGTCACTCCAATTACCAATTTATATCCCGACATGAAGGTCTAATACGGGTTGTACTTGTTTCGTTCCTTGGAGGACTTGGAGGGCGTGTCGTCGTCTTGTCGGCGGTAGGGCTTGTGCGAGCGGTGGACTCCGGTGGTCTGGACGGGGGGGGAGGCCCCCGTCAGCAGGTCGGACAGGGGCCCCAGCGCCGAGAGGGAACTGAGGGCCCCCAGAGCCCCTGACTTGGACAGCAGCTGCGCCAGCGGGATGGCGGACGCGAGGGGACTGGAGGAGCCCGCGCTCGAGTTGGTCCCCCCCTCGAGATTCGCCTTCTGCAGCTCCACACTGCGGGCGCGGGACAGGAGTTTGTAAAGGGCCAGGCAAGGTAAGGGGACGGCTCGACTGTTTTCACGACGTTACGTTACTTTATATTACGGACGGTGCTGATCCGGTTTACAACTTGCGATGTCACAAAGCGCGACAAATTGGCGCGAGATATATAATCGTAAGATCAACGTTTGAGATCGACCTGTTAATGACACTTGTCATATGTCACTGTCGACGTTTGACACTAGGTATTTATTTCTTTTTTTAAATTTACTTAAAAAAATCGAATAAGTAAATTGAATAAAATTTATATTTATTATGTCTATTTCAATAATAATATTGATAGTCAGCTGAAACAATTATATCATTTACATTTATGCATGACTTTTTTAATATATAAATAAATCATAAATACAAAATATATAACCATTCGGATCAGTACCGGTAAAAATTAAAAACATCAATTGAAACAAACTCCTATCGAAACGCCCCAGTACAAGGTACAGAAATATCGAAGGAAGATTAGAGGAGTCATAAAACAGAATCTGGAGCAGGCGTTCAACATGGAAACGGATCGTTCGAGGGGAGAGTCGTTGAGAGACGAGAGCTGCAAGAAAGAGACTTACCTCATATTGATAAGGTACTGCGCGAGCGCGACCGAGTCCGGGTTGCCGGAGATGGTGATGGTGCGGTCGGTGCTGCCGCCCTCGCGCTCCTCGCAGTTCGATATCCTGATCATGGCGCCAGATATCTGACGGATCTCTGCGATTTTGGTGCCGCCCTGGAATTGAACAATTCACAATCCTTATTATATGAAGAAGTTTTACACGGTTTACAGATTGCAATAAACGTTAAATTTGGAGTATGCTCTAGGCCTTCAGTACTAGGGAACAATCTTCTATAGTGAGTCATTACTAGATATCGGATTATACTCATTTGCATGTTCACATAAATATATTTTTATAGCGTCTTTGCATATCTTCGCATTTTTTCACCGAAAGTGCGTATTTTATTAGTTATACGACAATTGAACAGATAGTATCGCCCTTTCGAATCCACTATTTCAAAAGGCTCGTGGCAAATGAAATGCAGTTTTGTACCCCAGTCTTGAAAGAATAAACAAAATTGACGCATTTATCACCGGCACCGGGCAAACTCTGCCTGAATAAGTCTAGTAGCAGAAGTGGTGCCAAATTTCAATGTATATCCGGTACCGTCAGTTATCGTCGAAAGTACATTTTCAGCGTTCATATCAATATTATTGTGTATAATTTACAGATTTCTATATGATATTATTAACATATGTATATTAAATGTACGAATAATATGTAAATACAATGTTAAATTATTCGTAAATTCTTATATTGATGTTTCTTGAATGTGCATCTTTTGTGCATATTTTGCCCCTTTTTAGTGCATATTTCGACATTTTAATACTGCATATAATCCGAAGTCTAGACATTACCTCAACTTTCACTTTATAAATAAACTAAATTAACTTGGAAGCAAAAGATTACATTACGTAAGTTAAGCTAAATAGTAATAATAGTGTGCCAATCCGCACTTGGCCAGCGTGGTGGACTAAGGCCTTAACCTTCTCATTCCCGTTCAAAAGAGACTCATGCTCAATAGTGGGCTGTCATGGGTTGTGATGACGATGATGAAGTTAAGCTAAAAACTGTTATACTTTTGTAAATATTATCTATTAGGTCATCCGTTCTTGGTTAACATTAAATCACAAATCGCTTGTAGATTAAGGTAACTCTGGGGAGACAGCCGGCGCACTGCGCCGCAAATAGCACGAAATGGGGTTCAATTCCCCACTTCGTTTGTTAATAACAGAAAGGCGATATAATCAAATGGAAATTGTTGTGATGTGATAAAATTTTGGAATTTATATTGTCTATGTCAGTTGCTTCCAAAGTAAGTGTGAATTTTGTAATACTTCTTCTAGCAAGGGACACCTTTATAAAAAAACTCCAGTGAGTGGCTGTTTTTCTTTTATTTATCAAATCTAGACCTTCCCAATTTCGCTTAACACAAATCAATATAATTTTAGCATTGTTGCCTACTAATGAATGCGAAATAATTTTACTTACCCTACTAATATTATAACTGTAACAGTTTGTGACGATGTTTACATATTTGTCTTTCCTTCACGCACTATCCGTTGAAGGGATTAACATGAAACTTGGCACAAATATAATTGCGTATATAAATGTGAAAGTTCGTGAGGATGGATGGATGTTTGTTCCTCTTTCACGCAAAAACTACTGGACGGATCTAAATGAAATTCTAAACGAAGCTAGATTATAGTCTGAAAAAATACATACGTTACAATTTATACTCCACATTTGACAAAGCTGCGGGAGAAAACTAGTGTAACAACAATCACCTTCCCGATGATGCATCCGATGAGCTCGTTGGGCACGGTCATCTCGTGCGACTGCTGGTTGGTCTGCGGCTGGTTGCGCGCCGTGTTGGACGAGCGCAGCTGCGAGCCCGCCAGCGCCGCCAGTGCTGCTGTCAAACACACACACTCGGGCTATAGCTAACCCCAACAATGGGCCAGCGCCCACGGCCTCGCACTTAAAGTGGCCTTACGAGACCCTTTTATCTGCGATACCTCCAGATTTTACTTGTCGACTTAATTTGATGACTTTTATACTCTAGATTTATTAGGTAGATTTTCAGAAAGAAAAGAAGGGTATTCGCTGATGGGGCTTCGCTTACGTCTATATAAGCGAACAGGAAAGCAGGACGTCGTTGAATCATCCGTTGCGAATGTCACCAACGGGCTCCAGACACCAACAAATATCGCGTGGTTTAAGATGACTAAAAAATGAGAAATAGAAGAGAACTGACTCTTAAGCTTAAAAGTGATTTTCAATATTAAGTAACATCGTGTGCGAGAGGAAAATGAATGGTTGACTACTAATAGCAAATATTTCTTGAGTGCTTCCGTGCTTCAGGGTGCACAATACAACCGTTGTTATCATCAGAACCATAAACCATATGCCTTCGGGCATAGGTCTTCGGACGGCATAAACTCCCAACATTCTTGTTAGATCACTAACGCGGCATGGTGGAGGCCGCATTAGAGCAGCGTGGAGTATTCTCTAAGCGTCCTCAGTATGAGGAGAGCCCCATGCCCAGAAGTGGACAATCACACGCTTGAAGGCAAGATACAGTTATCGTTACCTGCGGGATTTAATCCGCCGGTGTTGGCTGGTGCCAGGCCTCCGAGCCCGAGAGCCGCAAGTCCAGCAAGTGGAGATTTAGCCAAACCTCCCATCTACAACGTCATAAATAATTATAGTGGCCTCTTTGGTAACATTTGTTTTTTGGTAATCTTACACGGACAATATTTAGAGTGCAATGTAACCATAATTTATACTTTTGCTTTTTTAAGTATAAATTATGACTGTTTAACAAAGTAATATACGTCCAACCTATAAAATGTAACGGATACTAACAATTTCAAAATATAGCTTGTTATTTATATTTCCTTACTCATTATTTAAAGATCATATTTAAATTAAAATTTATAAAATATAGTCAATTGAACTTATTATATTTTTCCAGTTACCGGAAAAAATATGATTTTTGCGAGGGACGCTGATTTGTCTCTTAGATTAAGTTCATCCATCCATATATTATTATCAATATACGTGTAATAATGAAGAGATTCCGACAGAAATTTACGTAAAACAATTTTAATATTACAATTATCAGAGCGTAGTACTTAATACTATTATTTTATCACAAATACTAGATATTTCCAATTTATAAAGTTCATTGGGCTTCATATATTGGACACTTCAACTAGTAAGTTAAATCATGTTATTAATGCTGAATCAATGTTTTTATTCCCATTTATCTGTCACTTCAAAAACCAACGTAACTACACCGCTTAACCAATGTTGACCGTGTAAGTTTACGTAAAACAAAAATAATCCATGCCGGAATAATCGATCAGATCGTAATGCAACAACACAATGCAACATTCAGCTCCAGCTGCTTGTTTTCATCTTCCTGACATTGCCGGGATGGGATCGCTGGGTAGGGTTACCTGGCTACAAATTGATTTAAAAAACCATCTCATTAGTTTCACAGAGAAAATTCGCAATACTAACAAGACAAGTCAAATGTCATAACATGAAAAATAACATACGAGAGATGAAATTGCGAATTTCCTTTATGTTTTAAAATTGGACCACTTGTGAGCCTTGAGTGGTGCTGCCCAAGTTTTAATACGCACCTTTAATGTACCAGGAGTCAGCCTTGAACTATGTGAATTATTTAAAGAGCTGCTCGCATCGTTTACGCCATGCGGTCCATGGTTAATCGCAATAACTCGAGTGAACATAATAAAACACAAATAATATTGGAAGAGGCGAGGTAAAGGCAACATATTGGGAGAGGTGCAAATACGGGAAGTCCGATAGAACATTGCTCAAGTCGATAACTGAAAAACGTATCGGCGATGCCAGAAAACAAACAGATAAAGCTTGATGTGAATTTCCTCTAAAATTCGTCACTTATAGCCCGATAGAGTTGTGCTGAAATTAATATGTATCACTAGCTACTTCGGAAATGATTACATGGGGATCCTAGGGGAGCTCTATACAGTAGGAATGCGTGCAAAAAACTCTAATGATTGTCGAAGCGTAGGGATATAAACAGCGCAAATAAATAAAGTTTATTTCTACACTCCACATCACCGGGGTATCTATATTATTGGTCGTGTACTGGTTCTGGCTACGGGGAGCTGGTCGCATGTCCAAACCAATTAGGGGGGAAATGGGGCAGCACCAATCACATAATAACACTCTAGTACCGCACCACCTCGTACAGATGTTCATAACGAACGGCGCAACAAATTTAAATTACATAGTACTAATCTTTAATTTCTGTAATCCTCAAGTTTTGAGGGTAGGACAAAAAACAAATAATGCGTCTATTAAGAATGATAGGTTTACTTCCGAAAATAAAAAAAGAAAACAATTTCTTGATATTACTTAGGATTTTGTTCTTTAGGTGAATAAGATTTATAGTGACAATTCTCGAACATCGTAAATATTACATTTATAACTTCACATGTATAACGGTATCGACCGGTACCATACCGGTATCGGCTGGCTATATATAAGTACCATATTATGGCTGTAATCTAATTACTAGTATTATGAACGTCATTGTTGGCATCAAATCTAAATTTCCATGTGACAAATATGAGCAGTATTCTGTAGGAGGCAGCGCGGGCGAGCGACTCACAAGGTGGTGTTCGTGCAGCGGCGGCGGCAGCAGGTGGTGCGGCGGCAGCGCGCCCACCAGCGGCGGCTTCACCTCCAGCAGGGGGAACACGGGCGCGCACACCGCCTGAACACCGCACACCACACCGTCATACCGGTACCGGGGACGAGATACCAGCTTTACATACCCGCTTTTATGCCACTCGTTATCTCGTTACAGAAACGAAATTTCCTACTATCGGTATTTATTTATTGCTTTATACCGGTTACAATTGCAAACCAATAATCAAGCCACTCGTTAACGTTGCAAAAAGCAAGTTTTCTACCAAATAACAAATGATACTCCAGCAAACCGCGTTCACTTTTTAAAATATCCAAACCTGTCGGTAACTTGATAGCAATGCCTGTTTCATACTGGGTACAAAAACAAACATTTCC
The DNA here is from genome assembly GCA_018249125.1 of Asbolis capucinus. NCBI lineage: Eukaryota > Metazoa > Arthropoda > Insecta > Lepidoptera > Hesperiidae > Asbolis > Asbolis capucinus. The sequence goes on along the minus strand of DWJZ01001034.1, from coordinate 19,100 downwards.
ATCAAATAATATATAAACGCTATTTAGTACCTAACTTACCTACCAAAGGCAAACCGTTTTACCTGCATTGTTTTTATAAACTTCAAAAATGCCGCTTGTATTTTATTCTATAAATATTTTATGTAGCATGAGACATTAATGGAATTGGCAACAAAGAATGTTCTTTAATTTCCTTGAACAATAAAAAATCAAGATAAAATTATGTTAAGTATAATCGCCTTATAAAGATAACAACGTTCACAAAATCGCAATATTTATCTAAATACAATACATATATTAGATTTTAAGATAGTACTTGGCCATATACATATATCTTATCAATTTCACACCTATTAACGTTATGTCATAGTCATTAAACAATATCCAACAACACTATGTAATGACACCATTAAATTAAATAAATTTTCCTCTAATTGGCTATTCACTTATATACATATCTAATATTTATTTCAAATTAATGGCATAGTAACTTACATCTTGAGCCGGTACTGCATAGTTTCCTTGTATGGTGTAGGCCTGGCCTCCGGCGAGGATCACTGGCCCTGCTACATTGGGCTTTGGTCTGTATGGAATAGTGGCTCCTTTCGGTGGACTCTGCAATAATATTAACATTATAATAATATACATTATATATAAACATTTTAAAATTATAACACGTACTTAAGAATATTGTAATTTATTGTTCACAAGACGAAATTTCACAGCTGACACCAGAATTACAGATGAGCCTGTCAAAATTACACCTAACTTTGGTTTAAAGTATTGAAATGAAGTATATCATTAACAATTTAAAAGTGGACACTAATTCACTACAGTCAAAGCACAAACTCATACATTAGACAAATTCATATCAAGCATTCAAAAATATGGAAATTGATTATTACTGTTCATTTGTGTTATTAAAGTTAGTATAAATACAGAATTAATGAGATAATCAACTAATTAATGATTAGTCATTTAGTAATTTGTTTTCATGAGAAATATGTATGGTTCCACATTCCTAAGCAATAAAATATGGGATATTATTAACATTAAAACAACATTTTTGGGGAAAAGTTATGATGGGACATGGCATTGTTTTGTAATTATATTGTTAATTTATTTTATAATTGAATTATGTTTATTATTGTTATTGTTATACATATATTAACATGAAACATATTGTCCGAATTCTGTACAATTTACTAACATTAACACTAACATAGTTATAAGGTCAAATTGTCACACTAACACAATTATGGATCATGAACCGAAACAAAGTTTAATGTTATTATAATACCTCCACCAATCTGCACCGCAACAGCATGGTGGAGTATGCTCTAGGCCACCTCAGTTTGAGGAGACACTCATGCTCTGTACTGAGCCATCAAAAGGCTGAAGCCCATACCTCATGTGAACTGCTCAGCCTAGCTTGTAAATCGCATTTAGTTAATCTGTCTACTTTATATCTAGTTCGTTTTTGTGTTTTACCATATTACGACACACTACACACACAAATATCAGTGCAAAATACGTAAATCATGAGAACCAGTAACATAGCATAAAGTGGGTTATTACCTCGAGCATGACGCAGCAGATGTGATAAATGCACTGTGTGATAGCATCACAGGTGCCACTGATAGTGACAGCTCTCTCAGTTGAGTTCGGCAGCATCTCACTTGCTACCTGTAGGAGAGCAAATGTTACTAATTAAACACAGTGACTGTATCACCAGAAAAGTAGAAAAAAAAAATACAATAGAGGATAATAGAGTGAGTAATAATCACTTCACAAGTTCATTTAAGTGTCACAAAGGGCTCTCTCCATGTTGGATCTGTATCCCCACGCATATTCTTATGACCGGTTCCACTGCTATCTAAGACCTGTTAAAGTTACTGATAATGCCAATAATGATGACGATACCTGGATATTAGCCCCGGTGACATCTCTAATCTCCTTGATCTTGGAGCCGCCCTTCCCAATGAGCGAGCCGCACTGTGAGGCGGGCACGATGAGCCGCAGCGTGATCGGCGCGCGAGACCCGCCGCCACCACCCTCGTTGAACTGGGAACACCACTGACCAAAAACACTTTCAATTAAATTAAACGAGACGAAAAACATTCTTGCCTTGACCAGGACCCAAGCAACTGGGTCCAAATATCGGTAAAATAATAAACAGATCGTGAGAATCCGTTTACATTAAAATGTTTAGTAGCCGCGACGATATTAGTCTTAAAAACATATGCAAAGCTTTTATTTAGTCTTAGGAACCAATAGTTCACTTAACCGCGCACATTGCTTACATCAGAGTAAAAACAGCTTGGTAATTTTCTATGTATGTACATATTATTAATATTATGGTAACTTTTATTTATTAAGTAGCAAGTAGCAGTAGGAGGAGAGACCCACTCTTCAGGAGTATGCCATGAATGGATTGAAGTCACATCCACATTAGTTAAGACCATCACATTACTCATTTCATATATGAATATATTAGAGGTGAATAACATTTTACTCATACTCATTATCACAACAATATGATAACATTATCTTGTATCCTACCTCTATCAATTTTTCTAAAGTAGTACTTATGACATTTTTATAAATGTACCAATATATTTCATGTTAATATAATTTTAATATTAGTAGTTGGTATTGTCAAGTAAGTTCACATTATACTTCTGTTATAAGTGGCATGCCACATCACACTAGATGTACTATGAACCAAAATGGTTTGCAAAACACCAATGCCATTTCTTCCACAATTATAGCTCAGTGTGATTTAATTCATCTGTACTTCCTGTATATTATACTCTGTGTATTACATTTATATATCGAACATGTAAAAGCTTTCTGTATTAAATTGGTAAATACATGTTTTCTTTCTTACAATGATATATGATAAAGTTATCATCAGAACAAGATGAACCTCTAATTAATTTTCAGATTTTTCCAAAGATAATGGTCTAATCACACAATAATCATTAGTAGGGTATTAACATAACATAATACTTTTGTAAATGAGTCATTAACAACCAATGTATTAGCTTAGTTATCGTAGTTGCTTCATTAGCAAAGTTATCAGAATAATCAAATGGATATTGACTTTTATTACTAAAATTAAATTCAGATATTATTTAGATCCAAGATATTTATAAGAAAACTTACCTCTTCGAATTTCTTGCATATGAGTGTAAAAGCTTTGAAAATGGCACTTGTGTTGCCAGTAACAGTGACAATGCGCTCTGGACATGATCCATCGGATATGTTTATTTTGGCTCCAGACTGAAATAATCAATTACAAACATTATTTTTAACACAGATATTTGCTATTAGTGGAATAATTTTATATAAATAAGATATTTTAAAACAATACAGGTTAGTAATGTGAAATAAAAACATAGTACCAGTAATTGTACATAATCAGTGAAATAGAGATTATACATACCTCTTCTCTAAATCTCTTTACAATTTCTCCCTTTTTTCCTATGATACTGCCAACTTCCTAAAACGAAAGAATAATTTTTGAAAATGCAATGAATCACTGAAATTATATTGTAAATTCCTGTTTAGAATATATTTAATGTCTAGTATCCAATAATAGCCTTACAGATTAGACTATTCTAATTACATACACATGAATACAACACATAGATTAAGAGATTTATAGGCTGAGACAATAGCATTGGTTTGTTCCTGGCAAGGCCTATAAACTGCGACAGTAGTTATGTGAACAATGCTTGTGTGTCTCTCTACGTGTTGAAGCAATACATCTTAAACGACACAAATAGCTAGCCACACGAGCCTAACACACAGGGTTCAAAGAACTCAGTACTAAAATAAATGAACTGATTTAAAACTAATTGTTACACTGTAGTGTTGTAACATGCGCATGCATAATACTATGATAACAAAAGGTGAGATGCAGCATTGTTATAACAAGAGAAGATAAAAAATAATTTGCACTGCCTGCAAGGTCACATTTAAACAATACAAAACAAAAATATACAAGTGCCTTTCATGTTTATTGCTCTCAACCAGTTTGCATAACAGTAATAACAACCTGTGCTTTATTAATGCATTAATAAACAAGGATAAACTTGATAATATTAGATGTTACCATAAAATAAGCTTTAAATAACAAAGCCACGGAAGTAATGTCTCTGTAAATAAACAACTGCAGTGTTAAATCCCACATACATTATTTCAATCGGAAAAAAGTATAAATCGACATGTTTGATGAACAGGACAAGTGCCAATGGCTGGCATTATGCCAAATATACTTTGTATTGGATTAAAGCCAATTAAAAGTATCTAGATGCATAGGTAGACATGAACATCAATACATATAATATGTCAGTGTTCAATCTAGCCACTTCTATGTGTACTAAATTAGTTTATTGATTTAGAAATGGGAGCAAACTACATGTTTAGCTTCAGTTTTACAACTGTTTTCAAACTTGTGACTATAGAAGCAAGGCTTGCAAACAAACAAGATCTTGCACTATGAAGCCATATAATACTGAGTTTCCTAACAAGATTAAAATGCCAATGTCATATTAGATTACAATATTCTTAAATCTAGACCTATTTTACACTATTTTTATGGTCTGCAGGATAACATAGTTATTATACTTGAGATACTGTATTCATTCTTGCACAATATTCAATGTCGTACAAATTTTGTGATTGAGCATCTTAAAAATTCAAATATCAGACAAAATCTTAGTTGAAGCTAAGAATAACTAATTTTGTCAATGATTACATAATATCCATCCCCATCATAATATCAATCCACAATATTGATCACTCAGATGATTCAATTAGTTAACTATTTACATTCAATAATCTATTTACAAAATGCAGTTAATATCCATATTAAATTATCATTGTAGGAGTGGATTGTGTTTGAAGATAAAACCTCTATTACCTACATTAACTAACAAGCACTTTAAATTTGTGATAAGTTTGATAAAATAGTATTTCAATATATAAACATAAATAAGGAAAAAATATATTAATATCATTGTCCATACATTTGAGCAGCTAAATGATAAACAACATGAGGTAATAAGATTGATAACAATATTCGCGTGATAGTTATTGTTATATGTTATAGAAGAAGGTAAAGTGCACACTTCACAGGATAGTTAATATGAAAAATTTAAGCGAAAAGTGCCAATGATCTTCATAGAATAGTGCTCATTTCTTACCTTCCCCTGCATAATCAGTCTGATAGTGAGGGTGACTGTGGAGTCTTCCTCGTGGAGAGGTGGGACTTTCTCCAGTTCCATGCTGGAGGAGGTGTCCGATGTATCTCGCGGAATTTTGACTGCGTACGGGGCTATGTGTGGGCGGGGAACACTCCACTCAATCTAATGGCTGGGGCTGGGGCTCTTGGCACGCACTGCAGGCAGGGTAAGCTGGAAACAGGCGCACATCTCAAAAGGATCGTCGAGGTACCGAGGCAAAGGTACGGGACACGGGCATTCGATCTCTTTAAGCGCAACTAATCGAATCAAATATTTATTTACACTGATGTCGGTGGCAAGCGCAACGGAATGAGGGCGGCTAATGAGGATCTAGACACTATTATAAACTAACTGGTCCCGGGTCCGACCGGATTCTGCGGCCGTAACGCGAACCGACCCGACTCGGTCCGCGACACCGTTACTTGAACTCGGATACTGGTTCGCGGCTCGCGACATAACCTTAGCGACGCCTCATGGCTCGCCGACCGGGTTATCGATCCCGTAAATCCCAAACAAATTTTATCGACACGCACTTCACTTTTCTTACCTCGTTTGGGAATTCACGAAACAACAATGACATAACAAATCTTATCACTAATATTATCACCCATGTGTATAAAAATCACACTTATCACAATCTACTAAGTCACTTAAAAATAAAAATTATTAAAATCCGACGCAAATGACGCGTCGATGTGAAGCTTCAGAAGCTCGTCGTTGTGTGTGAGTGAGTTGTCATAGACAACTACAGAACGTAGCGAAGTGAAAGAGCCGAGTTGACGTGACAGAGCATAGCCAATAGCGACTGATGCGCAGAGTAAAAATACAATACTGACAAAGACAGTATATAAAAGGAACTACTTTTCAGTCATTAATCTTTATTAAAATAATTAATAAAATTGAATCATGATACAATAATAGGTATCAAACATTTCTTACGTTAATCTATACTATTCCTTAAACCGTATTGCATTAATCTATATATATTACGTTTTCAATTATTCTTTTGTGTTCACGTAAAAATATTCTATAATTATAATCATCATCATCGTTGCACGCAATAACTGCCCTACCACAGGACTTGCGTCTCTACTCACAATGTGAGGGTTACAGACCATGGTCTGCCAAGCTGGCCAAGTGCGAATTGGCGGACTTCACACAACTTTGAGAACTTCTATGAATCTGTCTCTCGTGGGTGTGTGTTTCCTTCGCCGTAATAAGTGATAATCAACTTCTGCTACGCACATAACTTTCAATATTAAACGTGCGCGCCACAGAATTTAAACCCAGGACCTTCGGTTTAAGAGACCAATGTTCAAACAACTAAGCTATCGCTGCTGTTTCATTCTATTTTATCTTGTCTTTTCCAACATTTTATGCATAAATTTGAAAAATAATATTTTGACTGCATTTGTTCTAAAATATTTATAGAAATAAAGATACTGTATTTTTAAAATATTTCAAAAGCACAGTTGCTCAACCCTTAATAATTTAATGTTGCCATTAGGTAGAAACACCTGTTTCATTTTAACACCTAGCTTAGTGCAAGTCTGGTTGTAAATATTGTTAAAAATGCAGCAGTTTTATGCGGCGGTGTTACTCTAATGGACTGTTCGTTTTTTAAGGTTCTTTGACTAAAGGGTGAAAACAACCTTACAAGACTTCGCCGTCCGTTTGTCTGGCACGCCGTTTTAACTCTGCAATTTAATGTGTACACATTGTAATTTGTATATAATTAAAATGAAATAAATCCAAATACTATGAGCGCGAGCTAATTATTAGTCCAACGTTTAAGGACATTGAAGTAACTAACATTGAGAACTAGCTTTTTCGCGCGTATCTGCGTGGCATAGTTTTCATCCACTTTTTGATCTCCCACCGCATGTCAAAATTCTCTCGAACTAATATGTTTTTACAAGCTTTTATTTAACTTACAGTGTACGTTTGTATATTATTATGTTAGTTTATTTGTATATTTGTTTGTTATGATTAATTAGACCCACTTCCTCTGATACTACGAAGCTGAAATTTTGCATATTGCTTCAGTTCCGATGATAATGCATTTTTATGATAAGTATGATCTGCTGCTATGCTCAGGATGGACTCCAGACAAGGGAACTCCTCAATGGTTAATACGGTTATGATTTTTTTTGTTTCTTCGTATTCGGGTTCTGTAATAAAAGCTTGTGAATTTTAGTATTTTTAATAAAGCTTATTTATCAAGTGCCTTTATATCTATACAGTTTTATGTTTTATATTTGACATAAAAGTCAGATTTTTTATAATGTAGTAAGTATTCAATAGATTCTATATCGATAATCATTTGGCAAATTCAAATTTGCAGCTTTAAATATTGCTACTTCGATTAGTTGATTAGAAAGATGCGGAGTTGTGACGAAATATAAAATGTTGCTTTGGCTTCGCATACCCTCGGCAGTTCAAAAAAAATCTGTGACATAAGAGATTCTTGACAGGTTGTATTTCGGTAAAAATTTATCCTATTGAGACCTCGTAACAAGGGTTTTGAACCATTGGCTCTTTAATTTTCAAATTTAAGATCAAGCCAGAAGCTTGATACATTACATATGATTTATATGAATTTTACCAAAGCATGATCTTTGAGAAAAATAAATTATGAACCTGGGCTTGAGTAGGCTTAAAAACTTTCAACGGTTGGTTTTGCCACTCAGGTGTAACAACCAACCCGCATTTTTAGCGGCGTGGTCGAGTATAATCCTCATTTATTGCGAGATACTTGCGAGGTACTGTTACAACAGGGTTAAACAGATTTGGGCAGTATTAACTTAAAACCAAGTTTTATCACCAACAGATACGTGTGCCGTTTTCCCGGCTAAATCACACTCACTGCTAGCGCCATCTAGAGGATGTGCGCGGCGCTCGCGTCTGTATCATTTATCAAACATCACAATACCTGTGCTCAGTAGTGGGCAATCAATGGGATAAAGTCCAGTGTATAAATAACACAACAAACTTAAGTTTATGTACAGTAGGGTGAGCTGGAAGGAAAAATCTTTCGGTTCTCTTTTTAAAAACAGAGTTAGAACTATTACGAGGATATTCACGAACCCGATCAGAACTGGGAGCAGAGTGAGTCATTTCAATGCATCGTTATTTCCTTGTCATATAATAGGTGAGATTTTACGCATTTTATCAATAATTGGCCCTTGTAAGACACAGATAAAGAACCAAAATGCTGAGATACATTACTCTGTGTTTTAGTGTTTATTAAAAACTCCCAGTAATCGTTTGCCCTAAATATCTTCGAGGACAGCCATTAGTTACGGATTTATTTTAAGTAGGTACAGGTAAGAGATTTTATGCAGAAGTGTGATAAGAGAGCCGGCATTAGGTTGTCATAATATATAAGACAATAATACCCTGTATGGACGGATTATCCTCCGTCCTCTAAAAAGATTATACCATTCCGCCATTATTCATTTAACCAATTATTTATCCCGAGATTAAATGTATTTACACCTTGGTGTGGGTAAACAAACTTTTCGATCAATGTATCTCCCATACATTATGTATGTATGAAAACGATGTATGTATGTTTTCGATGAGGACAAAAAGTAAATGAAATTTGTACACAATATTTATAAAAAATACTAAGTAGTTTCAGAAGACCGTTTTTACCGCGAAAATATAAGAACAATTTTGTAAAAGTTGCACGTGATTTAGGATTGTTTTTTAATTTAACTAATCGGAGGAATAATAATAATGCAATATCAGACTTACTAAACCTATTAGGCAATTATTTGCATGATGGACTATGGCCGAGCCCAGCCGTGGGAAAAATTAGCTATAGTTGAGAGAAACACACGAGTACCTACAGTTTAAAAAGGACATAGAGTTGATTTGAGGTCAATACAAGTTTGTATTAGGAGGTCTACATTAGATTCGTTTCGCTTGTACCTCAAATCTCTTATAAATGACGGAATTTTAAAATCAACTTTAATTTGCTTCGGTGACAGAATATTTTAAAGAAAATCTACTGGTATTTCTATACAATCGTTTAACGTAGTGTACTGACTAGGCTGTATTACCTAGGCTGTAGTGACCCTTTCTCCAAAAAGCGGGGTCCTGTATTAAATTGTAGGCTGGGGCAGGTATTGATGCGATTTGTTTGGGTCTTGAATGTTGTTTCTTTTGTGTATTTATTAAGGCAGTGATAGCCTAAAGATGTGAACGTCGGTCTCTCGAATGAGAGGTTCCGGGTACACATTCTGCGCATACCACTACTTTTTTAAAGTTGCAATGAGCGACACAGAATAACAGCGCAGGTGAATTATTTAGTTCGTATAATATTTGAAACGCTTTCAAAGGTATGGTAGGTGCACACGCACTCGCCAGGCCAGGAGCAACGTGGAGGAGCGTGGCGGCGCTGCATCGTGACAGTTAAGGATTGTGAGTGATGGTATGAAGATCCTGTGTGTGATGTGTAACCAAAGTACTTACATGGCAACCGATGTTAGTTTCCGCCGTGGTCAGGAATTGCTCTGGACAATCTGTAAAAATATAAGGAAATTGGTTAGGATTGTAATCTATAGTAATAATAAAACTATAACGGAGCCAATTCTATACATTAAGAATTTTTTGAAAATTTTGATGCAGGGAGGCCTTGTTATCGGTACAGAGTCAAAAACATTTTTTTTATTTATTGTCTGCCTGTGTGTTTGTTCGAGCTTCACGCAAAAACCACTGGACAGATTTAAATAAAACTCTGCATAGTCGTAGTTTAAAGCCCGCGAAATTCTTCTTCTTCCCAACAACTCTTCTTCCGAAGCGAAGCGAGGGCAATATATAAATAAAACTATAAATCAATGCCAGTTGATTATAACTCAAGAATGGTCTATGTGATGTTTACACAAAATCGGTAGAGTGGTTCTTCATTTATCACGTTGCTTGTATTTCTACAATGGGGGTTTTACTGACAAATTGAATCTTTTTTCAGTCCACGCGGACGAAGCCGCGGGCGGAGGCTAGTGAAGTACATAAAATTCTCGTGTCACAATGTTAGTTACCATACTTATATGAAATTTTATTTTCATATTCAGGAGGCCTCATAATCGGCTACTATCTATTTTTTATACCCTCAGTGATAACAGATGTCCACCCCTAACATTTTATTTTAACATTTTTGGACAATTCTTTTTTATTTTTTCTAATGTAGCATTAAAAAAACATACAATCCTAAATTTTCACCCTTCTATCACCACCCCGATTTTGTAATATTCAATTTAGTAATTTAATTATTTTTTTATATTTTACACTAGAAATTACCTAGAAATAATTTATATGGCAAAACAACGATTACCGGGTCAGCTAGTAATATATAAATTAGTTTATATCTCAGAACAACTCACACACGGCCATCTTATCCCAAATTAAGCATTAGCCTTGTACTATGGTAATTACACAACGAATAAACATACATAATTTTTATATAGATACCTACTAATAAACGTGTAAACATATATAAACATTCCTGCTCATCACAGAAAAATTTGCAATGGGTGGGGATCAAACCCACGACCTCCGGGTTAGTAGTCAGGTTTACTTAGTAATCGTTAATTAAACCTTTTCATATTATACGTAATATATGAAAGTTTATAAGGATGAACAGATGTTTGTCTTTTCTTCTTTCATGCAAAAAATATTGAATGGATCCGAATGAAACACATACATACATAGATTATAACACATAGGCTACCTTACATCGCTGTACGTACCGCGCAAGCGAAGTCGCGGACGGAACCTACTCTATAATAAAAGAGAGATTTATCCGTTTTCTACATTGTATTCAGTCATTAATCTCTCGTTCACAAGGAAAGTGTATCCAAGTATCGTAGCGACGGAAAGCAATCAGTCGATCGGAGAAATCACAGCCATTGATTGCTACTAAGTGCAAGATCAATAGATCAAGACAGCCAGCCCTCAATAGTAGCTAAATAGTCACGTTAAGAAATTAATTACATTTTCAATTGACTCGTTATTTCAGTTAAGTAAACTCGTTAGGTAATGATATCCCTGTAGTTAGAACATTGGTCTCTCGAACGAGAGGTCTAGGGTTCTAATCCTGCCGCTCGTGTCTCTAATTTCCAAAGTGTCTACCAGAAGTTGATTATCACTTGCTACGGTGAAGGAAAATGTCGTGAGGAAACCTGCATTCCAGAGAGTTCTCCATAAAGTTATGGAAAGTGTGTGAATTCAATCAATCCGCGCTCGGCCAGCGTGGTGGACTATGGCCTGTACCCCTCATAATGTGAGAGGAGACCCGAGCCCAGTAATGGGACAGTTATGGGTTGCTAAAGGGAACATAAAAACCTCGCGAAAATCTGTCTTCTCAGTATGAGGAGAGAGCCGTGCTCAGTAGAGGAGCATTAATAAGTGCACTGCGAGATACAGACTCCGTCATATCTGCTTAGAATCACTCGTCCGTACAGAAATCCCATACGGAATCTGATTAATTGTACCTCGTGTTTTACTCCGGATGGCGCATAGCAGCCGAGAAACGATCGGTTTACAAGGCACTTACTATAATATAATATTATTACGTTATGAAATTATCACGATAATTATGTATTTAAAATGGTAAATTAAAAAAAAAAATTGATTGATAAGTGTACTGAAAATTCCTACATAAAATAAAATATTTAAATTTTAATTATAACCTACACAAAAACTCGTAATAGTTTATTGAAGTGAATCAAAATTCGCACAATTTTGTATTTACTTGTTTCATGAAAAGGAAATTAATTTTATTCGGTACAAGATAATTACAGTCTTATAATGTTAGACTGAAAACAATAAAAATAATTATTAAAATACAGGTGTTCACTAAAAGTCTTGCACTTCTAGCTAACCGAAACTATTTCAATTTCGAATGTTATATTTTTTAAAACGTGACAACCTTCTTGGTAATAAAAATAAAAAATTGGCGGAAAAACATTTGTTAATTGTTTTTTATCACACATTAAAGTTCTACGTACGCAACGAAAATGAAATTAAGTCAAAAACATTTTAGAGCGATGATTTTTTATGATTTTAAATGTTCTTTCTCCTCGCAAGACTGTGCAGCTCGTCTTCAAAATGCTTTTGGGAAGGAAACACCTTGTTTGAGCACCCTGAGGCGATGGTTTGCTGAATTTGAGAGAGGTCGGGGTTCTTTACATGACGAATTTCGTGAAGAGCGGCCGTCAACAAAAATAATGTGGCTACTGTTAAGCGGCTAGTTCAAGAAAACCCGCGGATTACCTATGAGACAAATCGTGGGCTATTGGGGATTGGTATGAGCCATTTTCAGAAAATTTTACACAAAGAATTAAAAATTCGGAAACTTTGTTGTCGTTAAAACCCTCATGAACTAACAGCGCAGCAGAAACGGGCTCGCATGGAATGGTGCTCACAGATGCAACTGAAGTACGACCACGGACATTCTAATGCTGTTTTTGACATTATCACAAGAAACGAACCGTGGATTTATTGTTTTGAACCCGAGAAAAAAACAGCAATTTTGTGACTGGGTGTTAGAAAATGAGAACTGACCAACAAAAGTTAGACAGGCGAGAAACGTTGTTAAAAAAATGATCACGTTTTTCTTCTCAGCCACGGGTCCCATCTGCACAATTCCACTTGAAGATCAAAAGAATGTTAACGTCGAGTGGTATTCTATCATTTGTTTACCCAGAGTGTTACAAAAAGTTCGCGAAAGACGACCAAAAAGCTACGATCTCCTACATCATGACAACGCTTATTCACACACGGCCAACAAAACAAAGTCATTTTTAGTTTCCGAAAAAGTACATCTCGTTACCCATCCTGCACATAGCCCCATTTCTACATTTTCCCTAAAATCAAAGATTTGATGACAGGTTTCACTTTTACCAACTCCGAGGAGGCAGTGATAGCACGTAGATAACATGCCTTCAGATCTGTGGCCCTCTTGTTTTAAAAAATAGTTCCATGGCATGAAAACATTTTTAAAATGCAAAGAATAGTATTTTGAAAAGCAATAAATATAATATTAAATATTATACCAAAAGTAAAGGTTAAACAGTTGTTTTTTTAAGTTATGCAAATTTTTTTATGTCACCTACGTATTTTAAGTGACTACTAAACTAAATGCTGGAATAAAATAAAATAAAGTACAGATCTTTTCCTGCTGGAGTTATTGCTTTCAAAAGGTACTCAGTGAACATTTTTACCAGGAATGCGTTTGAGTGTCTCTACCAATGAAAAGTATTTTACGGAACAATGAAATATATTTTATTATCATCATTTCTTCCACTATGAATACCATTCGAGGAAATAAATAGCTTGCATTGCAAGGATATCACTTTGTTTTACTCATTTACTTTTATTAAAATTTTATAACCTAACATTACTAACTACTAATACATTAAACAAACTAAAATATTAATTATATTGAAACGAAAATATTAAAAAAAAGCTGTCAATTAATTTTATAAACGAAAAAGTAACGGGACTTTGAAATTGAAATGCCATACAGTTTCGTGACGTCATATCACCGAATAGCAGGGAGGAGAATGTCGTGGAGGGGAAGCAAAGGTCCCAGGTAGGCGTCGTGACGTCACACGTGAGCCTGAGCCACTAAAAGTAAATAGACTTTAAATATTGTTAGTTAAAGACTTTTTGTATAAAGAACCAAGTATACTTTATTAAGCTATTAGTTCCATCAACACATAATATGTACAAAAATGTACAAGTCTCGCAGCGCAGGTCTTCTGTCGTAAAACGTTGTGAAATCGAATGTAAGCCAAGACGGTTATTGTGACTAGTAAAATAGTCGAACATTTTCCTTTCTTTGTAGGCGCAATTATAATTGTATTCGAAAGATGGACCTTGTAGGTCTGTTAGAGAATTTACGAGTAGCAAAATTTTAATCATAGGTGAGTCAGTCAGTAACAAAAATGAAGACCTATGCCTTTCAATGATGCCTCAATTATTGGTTAAAAATGAATATTATTTGGAAATGTTTACCATTACTACTAATGTACTCATAGATCGGAGGGAAATTGTCTAAATAGTATTGAAAAAAGGATGTTACGGCCGTTCCTCGTTACTATGTATTTTACACGACTTGGCGGGGGCACTTTTGTACCCCTACATTAGGTACAATCCTTCGATTAGGTACATTGGAACAGAAGGACTTGACGTTGGTTGCTTTGGCGCAAACTGGAGAAGAATAATAATAAGAATCACAAAACATCTCAAAATTCGTAACTGCAACTTAACATCCTAAATGAATAACGCTCTTTCTTCTCTATTCAGTTCCAAAAGAAAACGTATATTTTCTTTAATTTAATTTATAAAAAGTTAGCCACCGAGCTTAAAACTTTACTCTTTTTCAAAGTTAAGGAAAAATATTTGCTTCTAATTTTTCACTGAAAGTGGTTTCAGTTAAGGTGAAACAATTTCTTTTCTTAGAATATTTCGTCTTGAAATAATATATATAAACGATATTTTCTAGTTTCTTTTTGCTGTGCGGAATATTTATACATTTGTTAAACATTTTTGAATGTATCATAAATATTTGCGAGTACAAAGCCTTTGGAAAGCTGATGTTTTCAATTAAAATAATTTGTCTCTAATTGGACTGGATGTAGAACTGTACAAGTGCATAGTTGGCAACTACGTTTATAATGAATTCGAGAGCATAGCTTTGTTGTCGTCGGGGGTGAGGCTAATTGTATAAGATTCACAACAACGACAAACAAAAACAGGGACAACACCTTTATAATTATGGCGGTGTCGCAACTTTTAATTGCCCCGTACGAACTTGTATCTGTTGCTAGCATTGACGCGGTTCACCATATCATACATAAAGAACTTAGTTAAAGAGATGCAAGTTTTCCTTCGCTTGCAAAAGTCTTCGTGAATTTATACGTCGTCATTTTTATGGAAAATATGCTTCAAAGACATGTTTGTAAGCAGTCTTCTATATTTGCTTTAAAGTGTTTTAAAATATGATAACTGACAACATATTCAAAAACTCAGTATCCATTTTGAAATATCGCCTCTCTTTAAATACACAGAACGCTTGGGTGGTTCGGGAGGAACCCAAAAATTATTGAATTAAAATATAATTTTTCTGATACCCACAGGCTACGCCGCTACGGGCTACGTCGTAGCTAATGGACTCAAGGTTATACAACATTTTACATATAACCTGCCTTCTCATGTATTAAAGTTTAGTTAATACAATTAAAAATGTTGAAATTTGGTAAATACAATCAAATGCAATTAAATAAAGTTTAGTAAATACAATTAAAAATGTATACAAAAACTTCGTCAAATGTGTCTCTAGTTTAAAATGATGGTCAACAAATGTCTGTCTGCCGCTTCGCCGGTGGGATCTTCAGGATGTAAATTTATTATGTGTAGTGGTTAAGAATTTGGCCTTCTATTTGGGGAGTCCGGGTTCGAATTTCAGGGCGCGCACTTCTGACTTTTCGGAGTTATGTGCGATTTAAGAATTTTAATGTCACTCGCTATAATGGTGAAGGAAAATATTGTGAGGAATCCTGCATGCCAGGGAGTTTGTAAAGCTCCAAGGTCTGTGAAGTCTGCCTATCCACACTTAGCCAGCGTGGCCAGATAGCTATGGCCGTAACCTTCTCATTCAGAGAAGAGACCCGTGCTCAATAGTGGGCTGTGATGGGTTGAGATGATGAAGTATGTTATAATGGCCTATATCGTTTTTTCAACAAATGAATGTGATCTTGCTCAACTCTCCGTTACAGGTAATTTGTATATTTTCTTTATAATATATATTAATTCGGTACAATATAGAGTGCTTGAGCAACATAAACGTTGTTTACCAAACAGAAATAATCCGGTATAATCGCGCGGCTTCGGCCGACTGTTAGCGCTGTGGGCTTGTACAGGTAACGTAAGCGTTTTGAATTTATAATTTGGATAAACCATATTTTAATTTGCTGGCCGTCGAGATGGATAACAGTTCAGTAGGCCCTTGGGATCCCGGGGATTAGATTGAAAATGCAAGGAATATTTTAGTCTTCAATATCAATAATTAATTTCAAAACTGACTTTATTAAAAAAATCAGGTTTATAAAACCGACAATATATTTAGAATAACTCAAAAATAACTATGAGAAGCATCATTGTCACTGAAATGGGATCACATGACGAGCACTAGTTTCAGAATATAATTCGAATCATTATAATCTATTCAAACTCACATAAAACACAGTTGAATTGAAAGTATCCTTCTTTTTTATATCTATTATATATTTGTTGTTCAACTATCTATGTATAATCGATTATAATCCGCTTATGACGATCGTAAGTAGTCGGAAGAAGAGCAGGTGCGGTCAGTAGGAGGATGGGTGACCGGTAGGCAAACCTTAGTTAGTTCTTGAGTGTTTCTGTGCCTCGGAGAACACGTAAAGCCATTGTTCCAGTTGTTAAATAGCCTAGATCGGAGGCTTTCACGCGGTGGTCAAACTTCCGACACTTGAGATGACCTTTGGAGAAACATGATGGAGTATGCTCTAGACTTATTCAGAATCTCTTTGTTTGAGCTCATGATTGGTTATTTCCATATACGTTAAACGTAGTTAAAACACTGTCAGGTTATTTTTCATACGACTACAACATTTTTGGTTAACGAGCTTCTTGTACCTCTGAGCTCGAAGCGAATGTTTTTAGTTGGAGTATATTTTAATAGTGACCCAGTTACCAAGAATCGCCGTATGAAAAAATTGGTTTAATTTACAAACTTAATTATTTGATTTATTTAAAAACTATTAATACAGTTATAAATTTATTAACAACATATAAAATGTATAAAAAAATATTTAAAAGATAACTTTGATAAAGCCTAAAGTCTCGATAGACAATACCTTTTTATAATCGGTTTTATAAATATACAAACTTAGGACTATGGACGCTAGTGTTGGCCGGAAAGAAAAAAAGTTTACTTCTAGCTCGAAGCAGAGCGGATCATTCCCATCCATCCTGGTCATTTGGATATTCAACAATACTATAAATGTCCCTTGCCTATGAATTAACCTGGTATAGTTAGATAGTATTTACTTATGTACCTTTCTGTAGTTTCATATCAACTGCGACGTGTAAATACACATATTTTTAATCTATAAGTAAGATTATATTTTAAATAACTTTCATATATGTACATACATATGTAGTTGTTCCGCAGCGTTATAAGGCAAATGTGAAATTCTTTATTTGGCCGCGTAGTTTGTAAAAGAATTGCCGAGATTTGAAATCAAAAAGCATTTACTTTACAGAACTCGTCTGTAAAATGATTCGATATTTCCCATGTGTGTGCTGCGGTATTTCACTGAGAACATAATCCGATAGGCAGTATTAGGAGTCTTCAATAAAAATGACTGCAACCCACCGACGCCGCGACGACCCCTCATAGAGGGAGGTGTACCACGCGGACGGTGGTCGCGGGAAAAAGCTAGTAATTAATTAAATTCAATGTATACGTCTTACTAATATAATGAATGCGAAGATTTGTGAGGAAGGATATATGTATTTTCCTCTTTTACGTAACTATCACTGAACAGATCTGGAAGAAATTTGGCAGAGATAGATTATAACCTGGAATAACTCCCAGATCTAATGCCATCTATCCATGTACCAAATTTCATTAAATTCCGTTCAATAGTTGTTGCGTGAAGGAGTTACAAACATCCATCAATCCACACAAAATTTCGCATTTATAATAAAAGTAATATTTTTGACATCAACTTGATCGTGGTATTAAAAGTATTAGTTGAGCCTGAAATCGTGTTATAATGCTGTTTAATAAGTCGTATGTTACTGAGGACTCATAAGCGACACATTTAGTGCTCGCCTCTAGCTTGTGAGAGTTGTTTCATTATTGTTTCAAATATTACACTGCGAACATACTTAACTTTGTTAACTTAACATATGTCAACTGCAACGTTCAACATTAATTGTATTAAGATTTTGTTAATTTTTAAATTATATTAAAACATTCAGATAAAATATGTGTTCAAGAACTGCACTCGGAGTCATTAATGGTTTTTTAAATCACTCCTTTATCATCGTGTAAAAAGTAACCGTTAACGTACAACATGATGTCATTTAGCAGGAAATAGAAAATATAGAATCTATACATATACTAATATTAAAACTGTAAGGGGGTCAATTCTGTACAGTAAGTATTTTTTGAATATTATGATTCACGGAGGCTATGCTATCGACATACAGACCAAAACATTTTTTTGGACTTATTGTCTGTCTGTCTGGCTGTTTGCTCGAACTTAACACAAAAGCCAATGGACAAATTTAGACGAAACTCGGTATAGTTGTAGTTTTTAACTCAAGAATGGTTATAGGATATATTTTATCCCAGGAAATGGCTTAGTTCCTGCAGGATAAAAGGTCAAAATTATTATGGTAACTCCAAAACCAATACACTAATTTAGATGAAATTTGACATGGTTGTAGCTTATGTATGGACAATGGTTATAGAATACTTTATATCCCAGAAAACTGTTTTATTTCCCGTGCGATAATAGGTTATATAATTAGTATGGCAACCCTAAAACCAGTCGACAATTGGCATACTGGAAAATAGAGCATACTGTTTTATTCACTAAGTCCATCAAATTTCGACATTTGGGACCATCCCGACAAGCTTCGTGAAGCAGTGCTGCTTACACGAATAAATCCTAATTATAAGAAAGTAACTCTGTGTGTTGTCTGTTTGTTACCTTTTCACCCTTTGAATACTGAACCAATTTTGATGAAACGTAGTACCGAGGTAGAATAAAACTAGAGGAAAACCATAGGCTACTTTTCCTC
>DWJZ01001033.1:0-26000 GCA_018249125.1 Asbolis capucinus | reverse complement strand
ATAGAAATATCTATTTAAGTATGTATTTAAAAGTATATACATATGTATGTTTATCAGTTATCTGATCACCATAGTACTAGCCAACGCTCAATTTGGGGTCACACGGCCGTGTGTGAGTTATCCAAACATATTTATTCATTTATTTTATTTAATAATCAATTTAAGTCAATATTAATTCATAAAGACTAATTCAATTAACCATTACCGTATCTTGTATGTCGATTTATTGCGGAACCCACCTAATGCACGTGCGATTTGCACTTGTCCATTTTTTATAGATATCGTATACACTCGGGCTCATACGAAACATGGCTGATCGCTGTGTTCTGTCAGTTACAGACGAAATGACAATTACGTGTGTGTATAATCATTAAAATATTACCAACTTTTACAAGCTTTTATTTAACTGACAATGTATGTTTGTATATTAGTATGTTAGTATATTTGTTTGTTACGGGTTAAACCTTGCAAGCTAAATTAAACCTTCTTCCTCTTACGGTGCCGTAATTTTGTATACAGTTTTCATCCTGATAACAATGCATTTTTATGACAAGCATGACCTGATACTACGTTCAGGATTGTCTCCGGACAGGGGAACTCCTCAACGGTCAGCAACACAATTATGAAATTTTGTGTTTCTTTTTATTATCTAAGTACATAAAAAATAATGTTTGTGAGTTTGTTTGTTTGTCCTTTATAGACTCCGATGGTAAGAGATGTCTGTAGCAATTTTGTTCAGTTTTGATACCAAAATTATATCTACTGGTCATAAGGTTGAGTTGATGCGTAGCAACTCGCGCCGGGTACGCCTAGTAGATATATAAAGACATAAAACTTGTGTATTTAAATATTTTTAATAATCTTTAGTTTAATTAAATCAGTAAGTCATTTATATTGTAACGGAATTAAAGTGTATCTAATATCTTATGCGTTGGTGTTAAGCGAGGAAATCCCTTTTCCTTAGAATTAGGTAATCATAAAATATGTTCCCTATCCACGTGGCCCACGGAGGGGCTCGTGGCCAACCCATTACAATCTATTTCTATCAATACTCCATCTGTCTATACTGTATCTATCTATACTCTATCTGTATTTTATCTATCTGAACTCTATCTATTCATTTTGTCTGCACATTGAATAATAAAAAGAAATAAAGATCCATAATACAAAGAATCACAAAATTTCATAACTGTATCGTCAACCGTTGAGGAGGTCCCTTGCCTGGAGCCAACCCTGAACGTAGTATCAGGTCATGCTGATCATAAAAATGCATAGTAATGACTTGTAATGACAATGAAAACTTTATGCAAAATTTCCGCTCCATAGTGCAAGAAGAAGTGGGTCTAATTAAGCTAGCTAGATTTGACCCGTAACAAACAAATATACATATACTAACATACTAATATACAAACATACACTGCAAGTTAAATAAAAGCTTGTAAATATAACTATATCGCGTACGCTGCTGAAGTTATTGACGATAGAGGAAAGTGATGGTTTCGAGATTTATTGAGATTTTATAGATATATAATATTTACAAATAAGTCCTCGAAATGTCTTACAGTTACAGTTATGTCACTATAACTACTTTTTTTGGTAACTGGTTCTTCCGAAGCAAAGCGACTGCAGTTTTTAGTTTAGAATACTAATATAGGATATTCAGTAGAAGTATTTTTTTTATATGTTAGGGCTTGGCTGGCCCAGCCTGGTGGAGGTTTGGGGTACGGAGGTGCCTGCGCGATGGGTCGTAGTCCCCCTGGCTGCTCCCCACACAACGGCCTGCCGCACCAGTCGTCTCCAGTCAACCCGTTCTCCCCTCATCAGCTTCAGGGACAGGTACCTATAAGATGTGATTGTGTTGGCTTCTACCCATCGATGTCCTCCTAGTAAACGGGTAATGAGGTCCCCGCATAATAAGGAGTCGTAAAGCGGGTATAAGTGGAGGAGTTTGTGACCAACCCAAATGACGGAAGTTTATAACCGCCTAGAGTTATTATTTTATTTGTGATTAGTAAATTTGATGATGATTTGATTAATTTCTTTTAAATGGAAATAATAATTTATATGTTCATCGTGGTCACTTTTGAAACTGTAACGGGTACCCACGATTATCGTTATGTATACCTATATTTCGACTGAGTTGCATGGGTCAGGGTAGGAGTTTCTCCTCAATGTTGCTGGTATAAAAACGATAATCGTGAGTACTCAATTACAGTTTTAAACTAAGCACCCGTTACAGTACAAAACAACAATGTTTTCGCACTTTAGGCAGTGATAACCTAGTGGTATGATCGTTGGTGTCTCGAACGGGAGCTCCTGGGTTCAAATCCTGCTGCGTGCAGCTCTAGTTTTTAATGTTATGTGCGTGTCAGAGGGACATGATAACTTGCTACTCTGAAGGAAAACATCGTAAGGAAAACTGCAATAATGAAAGTTCTTCACAAAGTCCTCAAAAGTGTTTCAAGACACGCACTTAGCTATTGTGGTCAACTGAGGCTCGAGGCTGAGAGGAGACACAAGCCTAGGGTTCGGAAACTTACTTTAACTATTATTCAAGAAGTCCAAAAATACAATAAAACTATACAAAAATACAAACATAAAAGCGAAGATGAGAGAAATAGTGCACGTTTTATCGTTAGACTAATTTTCATTACAGTAATCAAATTCCGATAAATGTTTTAGTGGCGTTTCAGTAGGCAATGAAATCTCACAGTTGCAAATTAGTACATGTTCGTTATTAATGTGAAATATAGCGATAAACACAATACATACTATACCTGTATCGAGTTATATGTCGTTACTCAACGGTATGTAGCGGTGATAGCCTAGTGCTCGAACTCGGCCGTCCGGGCTCGAATCCCAGGGCGCGCACTTCTGACTTTTCGGAGTTAAGTGCGTTTTAAGCATTTAAATGTCACTCGCTGTAACGGTGAATGAAAATATCGTAAGGAGGACATGCAGGTTGCATGTCGGGGAGCTTGCAAAACTCAAAGGTGTGAAGTCTGCCAATCTTCAATTGGCCAGTTGAGGACTTTGGCCTTAACCTTCTCATTCAGAGAAGAGATCCTTGCTCAATAGTGGGCCTTGATGGGTTGAGATGACAACTCAACGGTATAACGCAAATTGTGGCATAAGCTTCCTTTTGAGGCATTCCTGGACTGAAGCATTCGTAGCCAATCGGCTTGTTTAATTTTTACCGTTACATCGAAAAACTCATTCTTTCTATTTCTATAGGTATTTTAAACTCAAAGGGCATTTTGTCTGCTAAAGTTAAGCAATAGCAGGCGCGGTCGGTATTAGGATGGGTGACCGCGAGTGTCAAAAATTTCATGAGCGCTTCTGTGCTTCGGAAGGCACGAAAAGAAGTCGATCCCGGTTGTTATCGTTAAATAGAATATTAAACCATGTAGCTGAGGCCTTAGTTTTGCCTAAACTTCCGACATGTTACTTGGTTACCCATGCGCCAATCCACATTGGAGCACCGTGGTGGTGTATTATAAACATTCTCTAGGCCTCCTCAGTAAGAGGAAAGACCCGTGCTCAGAAACGGGTCATCAATGGGATGTAAGCAAGTCAATTTGGGGTGCTTCTAACAACGACACCTAAACGTCCCACGGTGTGTCATATAGGGTTGTTAGGACTAATGTTTTTAAAGATTTTGATAATAAGAAATAAAGCATAAAAAAAAGAGATTAATTCATCGATTTTCTGACCCGTGGAGACTCAAGTTCCAATTATTAATGCGATAGTTGTAGTTTTCTCCATGACTACACATTGTATATAGCTAATATAGTGCATAATGTATAAGTTGTTCATAATATAATATAAGAAAGTATAATATAAAATATACTGTAAAGAAGTTTAACTGTTAGGCACAGTTATGTCACAATAACTACTTTTTTCTGGCAACTGGTTCTTCAGAAGCGAAGCGAGGTCAGTTTCTATTGTAACATATTAGCATTATGAAATAAAATAATTGTTCACTTATTTGTTCGTTTCAGCTTCAAGGCCCTTTGCAACCGATGCAGCCAATGGCCATGAACGGTTACAATACAATTGGAGTCTCCGCCATTGGTGAGAATTTCATAAAAACAATTTAGGATCATAATTACAAGGACATACAACCTACAATTAGGTAAAAATTTTAAAGGTGTAGAAAGGGCTCCCTGTACTTTATTATTTGAAAAGGGGCAGATTTATTAAGCTGCCTAGATTTAGCGACTTAAATAAATATGTGATCCAAGAATTGAGTTGTCCTACAAATCACTTCCATAATGTTTTCTGTGGTATCGTGGACACTGGTCCCCTGCAATCCGTGCTACCTGTCACAATCGATATTGTTCGTATGAAAAATAGTCGTCTCACAAAATACGTAAAATTTTCCCGATAGTAATAATGTGGAACTTTACCGGGCGAACTGGACAAATACTGGGAAAATGTTTTACCTTTCTAAGTTAATTTCATAATTATTTTTATTGTAAGCCTATGACAAATATAAACAGAGGAACGCCTCATATCTTGACTGTCACGGACAGCAATCTGATGCTCCAAAAATAACTGTAATATAACGTATTATGTTATTAGGAACGGTGTTTTTTATTTATTCTCGTTACGTAAGGTTACTAATGGTATTAATACAGTGCCTACTTATATAAGGTAACGTTTTTGACATATATCAATACCGCTAACATGTTCGTAACAGTCGCAAGTACAATGTTAAAATGGTTCATTTCGAATCTCTCGTTACACGAAGTTTCATAGACTATCTGCGTGCACGCTCTGCCGGACGGCGTTTGTTTTTTATAAGGTACTAGCCGAAATAGTTACTACGTCCGTTTTATAATAATACTGCAATGGATACATTTTTTATCAAACGCCTAAATAGTCAAATAAAAATTGATAGCCACGAACGGAGGTACAATCTTAGTATGTTATTCCTTAAATATACAACGACAAACTTTCTTGATACGTTACTACTTTTAAAATAAATTTAGGTGTAACGATTCGAAATGATTTACATTAAATAAATGCGCGAAAATACGTTCAGCTTAAGATTCTTAATCAAATAATGATTTTGAAAATTCAATACCATTAAAAACCATTTACCATCAAGATTAACAATACAAGTTTGAGTAATTTTATACCAATCTATGATGATGATAATAAATGATGGGAGTAAATTTGTAGGTAATTTAATTTGCTACAAGTAACGTCTTATTTTTTTCTATAGGATTGTTAATTAAGGAGAAATAGCACGAAAACCAGAAGTAAAAATCGAAGATGGCGGTCGAACCCCATACATTTCAAAAAACAAAGATTACATCGTTTGAAAAATGCACGTTAAGGCCTTAAAAATGTAGTATTTCAATAGATAAAGTGCGATTACAACGTGCCAGAATAAGACAAGGACAATACAATACACAAACTGAAATAAAACTGTTTCTTCTTAGATGGTTCTTCAAGCCCCGGTCCAGGGTACGTTCCTGCTGGAGGCTTCTCGCCCGGACGACACCACGACCTAGTGACGTCATCAGACGCTGCTGTCTCAAGATTCCAATTTTGGACTGATGGTAAAACTAATTATTATTCTTGGCCGACAAGATATTGGTGGTGGCTTTTATGTTTCTGGTGACGCTAAAACGGTGCTGGTAAATGGCACGGTCCCCGGCCCATAGACACTGCGAACTCGGAAGTGATCAAAGATTTTTGTCAAAATTTTGTAAAATAATACATTTTATATACGCATTTAAGATCAATTAAACTTACAACCATGGACTAAAATTATACAAATAGTATCTTGTTAACATTAAACTATTTCTTTACTGTAAATTACAGATATATTATGTTTTTTTTAATTAAAATTTTAAGCAAAAATGAACATAATATTTTTCTGTTCGGAAACCATCCTAGCGATTTATTCGATGACTTTTGTTGGAGTCCCATTCAAAATTTTCAATTCAAGGATTTGCAACCGGCCTCAGACGATATTGGTACGTCATTGGGTGGCGCACAGGAGATGGTTGGCTTCAACCTATTAATGCCTCAGTACTGAGCACTGTTCTTTCCTCATAACTGCGGAGGCCTAGAACGTGTGCACAGAAGATAATTATCATTTATTATTTAGCTTGTCAGCTATTTCTGTCTTTGTCTCAAAGCAAGGTCGACATAGCTTGATTGGTATAGCTCGTACTGTTTATTGCGTGGAAAACAGTATATGGATAAGTATATTTACAAAATAAAAAACAGGAAGCTTGTAAACGAGCAAGAAAGACAGCATTCTTTTCCCTTTATTTCTCTTCTCTTTTCAAGTTTGGACAATCGAGTCAAATAGCTAAACAAAATTACCATGTATGTATGTCACATTTTTACCACGAAGTGCGCTGTTAAATGTACGAGTAGGAACCCCGCTTCTCACCAAGGTGTCTCTCTCACCGAGGTGGTAGTAAAATATTCAGGACAATTTCCAACGTCCTTACTAAGTATTTTTATCGACTTTCGATAGGTGGCGCTAATACACATCCAAGGTAATTAAGCAAAGCATCAATAGATGTCGCTAGTAAATACTTCATGCAATTTTTTCCGTGATGAACGGGAATGTTTGATCTGCATCTGAGTATAAAGATTATCTATTCTTAGAATATTATTGAAGTACGTCAAAACAAATCTACACCTTATAATTGTTCTTTACTCTATAACAGCTTCCTGTAGCTTATTTAATTAAGTGTAATATACGGTAGACGATAGCTTAGGATGTTATAAAATTAAAAATCTCTTAAATTTCAGCCAGTCACCCATCCACTTACCGACCAGGCGTGTACTGCTTTTGGTAGATCACTTATCATAAAAAATGGTGGATTAAAAAAATATTTTTGAATTATTAATGATTTTATCTAATTCAAGTTTTCTGTTAGGTGGGTCTTCGAGCCCCAATGCTGCGTATGTGCCATCAAGCAGCTACTCGCCAACTCGTCGCCACGACGCGGTAACATCATCCGATACTGCAGGAGCTCGCTTCTCATTCTGGCCTGAAGGTAAATCTACCTTTTCAATTAAACATGGGCGTATCGAGATGAGGGTGGGGGGAGGGGAGGGGGAATATAAAAAATGTCTATGCACCCAATTTACCTACCTAACGTTATATTTCAATAACACGCACGCAATATTATGCAATATATACTGTAATAATTTTTTTTTAAAAGAGTGTGAAATCAAATCTCAATTGGTGTGTTCCCTCATATTCATGATCACACCAGCGCCAGTTACTTGGTCATACCCTGAACACGCACACCATCATACTAGTAACGACAATCGTGGACGGACTATACAAGAGGGAGGACAGGCTTGACCAAAAAATCGTACATCGGGCTGTAGTACGTCAAAGCTCGCTTGATGCCGCTCGGTGTATAAAATAGTGTCGTTGACATGAAATCAATTCTTCAGTCAACATGAAATAATTCTACTATTTTTTGCTTTGTTAGTCCTCTAGTATATTTCGTCCGTACTCCAAAACATCAAAATCAAGAAAATGATCAAATCCTCTCCCCGGGTCCGCTGCGCCCCAGCACTGAGTACGCCCATATAAATATTATTTTCTACTTCCTACCTTACCCATGTATCTATACTTACTAACCACAACTTTCCTCTTTTTCTTCCAAGCTGTCCTCTTTGATGGCTTCTTCGAAGGTTACGTTGCTTAAATTGTGGCGAAGGTAGTATATTTAAGATACTATTAATAATGTTCGTTGAAACCAGCTAGCTGTCTAGTTTATGTATGTATAAAATAAAAGTACAAGGACATGGATTACACTTATTAGAAGATCAAAATTGGGTTCAACCCAACAATAGCCCACTACTGAGTACTGGTCAGTCCTTGTAGCTGAGAATGCCTAAAGCATTAACACCGTTGCGCTACTTTGGGTGGGTAAAAAATATTGCCGGCACAAAATATTGCTGGCACTATTTATTAACAACATAGCTTATTTATTTTTAACAATTATTTTATGTTTTTTCACAGTTGGAGTAAAGGAAGAGGCCTCGTCATCGCAACTCTCCAACGGCTCACCTTACTCTAAATGCTTCATGTAAACCCTTCTCGACTTCATTAGTTCATGCTTTATGTTTATGTGATTTGCAAGTTACTTATGTGCAGGTAGTTCTCTCATCGTCTTATAGTAATCAAGTACCCAGTTATTCGTTTCCAATAATGCAATGCAGTCACGTCATACAAACCTGATTTTCGCTGTCGGAGTGTTGTACATCTCTCGAATATCGTAGGTTTTGAAAATTTTGAAATTGGACTGTCGGTCTAGATGACTCTCTAGACATGACACCTCGCCTTGTGGAAGATTTATCTCTTTCAAAAAAGTATATAATTTAAATTATTTCTGGTAAATTTCTATTTTATTTGGGATTATTTTAAAAGATGCCATTTTGACACCAAGCGTCGTCTTAGTGATATGCGATTTGCTGCACCCGAAAGTTAACTCTCAAAGTTCGTTATTTCCATATTATAACTTTAACTTACAGTACCTGAGAAAAAAAAAACGTAAACTCCTATACTTTTATGTTTTTGTAGGGGATCGTAGCAAAGCCATTAACCATTTTGTGGCCGCGTAATGTCTGCTACGTCATCTAAAGGTTTAGTACTTTATTTTCTTATTCGGACGGCGTAACTGGTGGCGGATATACTCAGTAGACTGAAGCTTTTGTCTAGCAGAAAGCAAGGCGGTGGCAAATTGGATAGATTTTTTTTTATTTTACTTCGTTTTATTAATGCTACATTATTGGACTTTGCTTAGCTTGTAAAATATCACCAAAAATTGTTTCTTGTACAATTCCAATTATATTATAAATTATAATAATAATACTCTTTATTGTACACAATTTCTTCTTCTCCCCTTCTTGGTATTAAATTCTTGGTATATTTTATTATTCTAGGAACTAACAAAAGGTAAGAGAGGCAAAAACCTAACTATATTTTGAGAATGTGAAAATCCGTAGCTGGGCGTTCTATTTTGTATGGGATCATAGCAGAGCCATCTAGCGACTGCTAAAATCTGCTCTGAATCTTTTACTTATATTTGGCGATGAGAGAAACATCTAATAAGTAGTCTTTGATTGTTGTAATCGGTGTTTAATTATTAAGTATGTTAAGTAGGAATGCATTTAAATCTCGTGAACTCAATGTACGAGTATGCCATATTATATTCGGCAATGTTACACAAATACATCAAAGTTGTTTGTCATTAGCGTAGATCGGAATTGGTAGTGTAATTGAAATAATTTGCCTTTTGAGATAGGTGAGACTAAATATGTATGATCATAGAAGTAATGAGATGTCAATCTTATGACTTATGAGAACAAATATTTTTATCTGAATCATTGTTAACTTACAGAGGTAAAATAGAGAGAGTTAGACAACACTATACATAATATATTCGTCTCTTTCTTTCACATCCTTTTTTTTTATTCGAAATCCCTTAACAGGGTATACTCATTTATGTGTGTATGTTAAAGTTTTTTTGGTTTTATGGCAGCCATTCATCAAATGCAATAAATAAATATCTTTGGACTTATTCACGATCGTGTGAACCCAAACTAAGCGTTAGCTTATACTTTGGTGGTCAGAAAACTGATAAACATTAATATATATTTTTAAATACATACTTATATAGATATATTTTACACACAGAACAAACATTCCTGCTCATCACAGTAAAGTTTATCTGGGCGGGAATCGACTCACGACCTTCAGTATAGCAGTCTGTTTCACTAACCAGTACACTAAGCAAATTGTATTCAAACAGATAATAAATCTAAAACAATAATGAATAAGCGTTCTCTGCTATTAGTAATATCGGGACAAGAAGCAACTTATGTTATTCTTTTTACCATAGAAGTTACGTTACCATGTTGTAATTGCTGAATGAAAATATGCAAATTTTCTCAATACCCCTTGCACTACCTATTCAGATCTATGGTCATTAGTTTGGGTAGGATATAATGATGTCAGCACAAGATTAAGTAAAAAATTTGTTACATTTTGAAAAATATCAGTAGCAGTTGATCTGAAATTTATTATATTTTATACAATACAAATCTACACTGTACTGTGTTAGACTGCGAAAATCTAAGGGGAAATTACTCGTATGATAATACCTTTTGCCATAAAATTGTGTTGTTCGATATAAAGTGTAGTGATTAGGATTCCCACCGAATCATAGGTGTTTTGAAAATAGAACATATAGAATAGTCTCTAATGCCGTATAGTCAAGTAGTGTTTTCTGAATAATTTAATATGCATTTGTTTTTTAATTGCCGTAAGTAAAAACCAGCTTCAAAGTTACCATGTTCAGTTTAACAGAAAGAGTTTTCGCAGTCCCAAATTATGTATATTTTATATATAACTTATATATACCTCTAAATAACCGTTTCTTATTCATTCCACTTGTGTGCAGAGCCTACCTTTCGCTTGTTAATTAGATATTGAAAAAATATTATTTTTATTTCATTAAATTTTCGCAGCAGACCTTTGTATGTCAGACCGCGAACCAGCGCCATCTGTGTAATTATTTACCGCTATTCGTTAAAAATTATGTAAAAATGTTGTTTTCGATTTTTTTAAGTTTATTTTAAGTCTGTTGATCAGCGTAATTTAATTAAATATGATTAAACGCATTATATTAGACTGCAATGTTTTTTTACATATTTGTTCACCTGTAAATATCTCGAACGTGAAGTGTTCGTAGCGCAGCGGCTGGGTGTGGTTGTTAGTTATATCTACATATATATATGTATATGTACCTCGGATGTAATTGGAAAAGAATGTTTACTATACAAACTTCACAAGTTTGTGTGTTAATAATTTCTTTATTCTTATAAGAAAAAAAAAATTTTTTTTACTTGTATGTGAACTCTATATACCGATGGCACAAGTTGCAACGTCATAAAAAAAGCAAAAGTGGAACCTATCTTTTTTTATATTATAAGCAAATAAACGAGCAGACGGGTCATCTGATGGTATGTGATCACCGCCGCCCACGGACATTAAGAACACCAGGCGCATCACCAATACGTTGCCGGCCGAGGAGGAAACGATGGACCCGCCTCTTGAAGCTCCCCAAGTCTCGAAAGTAAATGGGTGGCTGCTTGTAACAAAAAATTCT
This sequence comes from Asbolis capucinus, assembly GCA_018249125.1. Classification (NCBI taxonomy): domain Eukaryota; kingdom Metazoa; phylum Arthropoda; class Insecta; order Lepidoptera; family Hesperiidae; genus Asbolis; species Asbolis capucinus. Next base: position 14,835 of record DWJZ01001033.1, on the reverse strand, counting down.
CCAGCCCTTCCATACTTGGGGCATGTCAGCCATCGGGTCGCCTCTACCAATCCGCATAGCATGGCGGAGTATAGTCTAGACCTATTTACAAAACCATGCAGCTAATGATAGCGGGCCATTAAAGTATTTAATCTATTTAGATGGAACACATCATTCACTTGGCCAAAGTTGTCACCGACACGTTGCTACTGATGCTGCAACTGGATCACGTAGAAGACTGACTCACGGCCATGACTGAATCGTGGTCACTTCATCTTTATTATGTAAATACGATATTAACTCTGTCTATTTTTCACCTTTTCACATCCAAACTATTGAACAAATTTAGATGAAACTTGGTATAAAGATCTAGTACAAGTTGAGGAAAAACACGCTATTTTTTTTGGGTAAAATGAGTTGAGGTCGTTGAAATACGGGATAAAAGTCTTTCATTATCGAAGATATAAACCTAACTCTTTGTATTCAAGCACTAGATGTGATAGAGAGTAACGTAGAGAGATGAGAGGGTGAAGAGGGGAGGGGTAAAGAGGGGAGGGGTAAAGAGGGGAGACAGGGGGTGAGAAGGACAGATGTTACACGCTGATGTAGTCCCGTGAAAAATCTGGTTACTAATCATTTACCATTTGTAACACAATATTTGCACAATACTTGTGCCTACAAAATGCGAGTGCGCATATACTTTACCATTATTCAGTACCATCCGACTTGATCAGCCCAGCGACCCGTAGCCTGGTCTGTTGTTATTCTCAACAACATCCTGTCGTGCTCGTTACCTAGGAAGCTTAGTCCCAAGGATGGATAGAGTATGACTGGTTATAAGTGTATAGATGACGTAATGGAGAAGATCTACGGTTCGTGGACCAGAAAGCACCCGAAATATTATGCGAAGCTAATCGGAAAATACTAATAAATTAAAAATGTATTTATTTTCAACTTTGTAATCTATATTACTTATCCTTGTACCCCAGTCCCTCATCACTAAAAGGTTAAGAACCACTGGTCTAGCTCTCGGTTATGAGGAGAAATCGTGCACATTATTAACACGTAGAGATATACGTACATACAGATACATAATGGTCATCTGTAACTTTAGTCAGTAGTCTGATTCGAAAATCGAATTTAATTGAGTTACAAAAGTGAAACGCCTTGGATCAACTGTAATAAAAATAACCGATATCTAACATTAGGTGTAGTGTGATATTCAAAAGAGTAAATTATTTCTCAAACCTCGTTCACTCTTATTGAAGCTTATTGTAGTTGGTAAAAAAACGTCATCATCTCAACCCATCATGGCCCAATATTAAGCACAGGTCTCTTCTCTGAATGAGATGGTTAAGGCCATAGTCCACCACGCTGGCTAAGTGCGGATTGGCAGATTACACCTTTGAGTTTTGCAGACTCCCTAGCGTGCAGGTTTCCTCACGATGATTTCCTTCACCGCTATACCCAGTGATATTTAAATGCTTTAAACGCACTTAACTCCGAAAAGTCAGAAGTGCACGCCTTGGGTTTTGAACCTAGACCTCCGAGTAGGAGGCCGAATTCTTAACCACTAACCTATCACCGCTTCGTCAAAAAACGTAAATGCTATGAAATGAAAAACTTTATAGCTTCCAATAGAGATCAGACATTTATTTAATTTTATATTAGCAACATATTTGTTATACATAGGGTATACTTATAATTATACTATTTTTAGACAAATTGGAATATATATAGTAAAATGTCTAATATCATCGAAAATACGTGGAAAGACTGATTAAAGTAACTGCCCCGTACATATCGTCACACGACAAAATTCTACTTTGATTTTCACTACACTCCCATTTTTCCCCTATCACAATATATCACAATCGGTAAGAACCTCCTTGATATTGTGTGACAAAATGTACAGGCAGCTTTATTTGGTATATTTAAATCGACAGTTGTTTAGTCATATTTATATCAAGTGAATATATTCCCATAGATAATAAATGACACTAATACATCAATACATTTATAATCCTAGGCCCATCGGCTTGTACGACATTCATTACTTACACAAAGATGAACCCCTATGTGGGCGGTATCTGTCTTACCAATTGGAAAATAGGGCATTTTCATAGAAAATCGATAGATTTTATGAAACTCCTTCTCCCCATTAGGTTATCTTAACTTATCTGTATTGGCATTGCAATAGTAAAATCTCATTCAATTCTATTTTGTTAATTATCCTCAAAACACGCTTTCCTCTTCGTAGCCATTCCGAAAGACAGTAGGTTCATCTTCGTACATTCAATTACCTATTAATATAAGTAGTACAGGAGATAGTAAATTCTCCAACATTGACTTAAAATCTACTATGTTCTACAACGAATGCCTCTGAAATAAAAATAACATCGATACCTGATGTTAATAAAGTAAATAGTATTCCAGCTTCCCTTAAACAAATTGTGGAAGAGACGACAACATTATATTAAAGTATTCAAGATAACTTAAAATAATAATGTACAACAGAAAACTAGCACAAAATTGACGATACCGATGTAAACATAATAATTTATAATTATATTAAATTTGTAAAGGTCAAAAACAAAAAATATGTATAACATTACATAAATAGTAAAATTTGCACGTTGTGTGCGAGAAAAGTTTAAAACATTAAAGCCATTTTTATATTGACACGTCGTGTACTACTTAAAAGGTCTCGAAATTAATAAAAAAAATTCGAAAGTTCCTTAACATCAAATTGGCTTAATAATACTAGATGACATGTGTAAGCTCAATGGTTGTACGTTCAAATAAAAAGCCATCGATTACGATAACTACAAGACATCAATACTTATAAGTTAGACATAAATTTGTTGCTACGTGGTAAATTTAATACTAAGTTCACACATTTTAGTTAATCGGAGCTTTTTTATAAGGTTTAACCACTCAACAATTAGCTTATATGGTATCATCATATTCATAAATACTCGAAACTTCAGTCATTTTTTCTTCCAAACTATCATCAATTATGTCATTTGTTGTAATTTATTTAGTTTTTCGCATATGTATTTCTTTGTGCTTTTCTTTATTTATGATTCACTTTCAATCTATAATATTCCTTTTGTATAACGCCGAACGTAGTTCAAGGACCAAAAACTTTGTTTGTAAAATCCTTACATGGTATCAAAAATACGTTTTTCAAATAAATTTTGAATTCCCGTGCTCATAAAGCCACCATAAGTTTACTACCAAAGCCATCATTATCATTCTCAGCTTTTTCACTGCGACGCTTCCTTTGGGAATCTCTTCACGCGTAAAGATTTACTACGTGGTTCGGCCGCAGCGTGAAGTAAACCAGGTGTCCGTTCCACAGTCAAAGAATGCCCTCTCTCACGGACGGGATGATTCAAATAAAGCATGGAGGGACTTCGAATTGCACTAAAACGCCTATCTTTGAAAGCAGCGGAGTCATAGCTGGCAGCCACCTCACTTCGTAATTCAGAATTATCGGATGATGTCGGATCTTCCGAATCGCTGTCATCGTTGTCCGTATGAATGATTCTGTAACACATGGCATTCTATAAATATCAATTTCAGTTTCAGTTTCGTACGCAGCGTGCTTCACAAATGCATTGCGATGTTCATGCGAGCGTATGCGCTAACCAGCAAGCATCGACTTAGGTGATTAACAGTAACACGCACAGCGTTTGTTTTAAAATTAATTTGCTTAGCATCGTCGTTTATTACCTAGTTTCCAGTTTATTTATTCGTTGCTTTATTTTAGCTTGTTCCTCTCCAATATCAGTTAATAATCCTTGTAGACGGTTACTCATCATTTCTACTGTAGATTCTAATTTGTGCACTGTTTCCTCCAAACTTTGCTGTGTGGTTTGAGCATTTTGGAATAATGTTTCATCCAGTAAACCGTCCTGTAGCACAAACATTATTTCTGATTATATAGGGAATTGTGTTTCCTCTTGATGACTTGGTATGATATCATGATGTTATAATTAGTGACGATAGTTAGTACCTGTGTTATATTTGTTGTTAATGATTGGCATCTTTTAAGGGAAAATGCACATGTAAAGATGGAGAAGCTTAATCTTACATTAGTCTTATGAAGCTCATAAATTTTCAATTAGTCGTTTAGTATAATACTGGTCGAATTATTTAATAATTTTCAATAGGCAATTTTTACGTTTCACATAGGATAAAACCATAAAAGCTCGTGAAGTTACAAGAGTAGTCTTATATAATAATACTGTTAGTTATAGAATACTTTAAAAGTGCATTGTTTTAATGACGACGTCTTAAGCCACGAACCTTCCTGAGTAATTGGCAACCACGTTCAGTCAGAGTAGCTCTAGCATCCGGGTAGTCCGCAAGCGCTTCCCATAAGTCTCGTTTAGCTAAGCAAAACAAATCCGAGTATCCCAAGGCTCGCACGTTTGCCGTCCTTCTGTTTCCAGTACGATTGCCAGCGATGTCTAAAACGCTTACTTCACCGAACACTGAACCAGCACTTAAAGTAGCCAGGACAGTTTTGCCGTCATCAGCTACGACTTGCAATCGGCCTCTTTTCACAATGTACATTTCCTTGCCAACATCGCCCTTACGACAAATATAATCTCCTGGGCTGAAGACTTGCAGTCTTAACTTCAACACCAATGCTTCTAGTAGTCCAGGTTCGCAATCTTGGAAAATCCTAACTTTACGCAAAGTGTCAAGGTGAACTCGAATCGCTATCTCGGCTTTCAATTTATCGGGTAGCGAAGCCAAAACTTGCTCTTCGTCCAAAGCGCCACTCTCAGCCCAGGTATATGCAAACCAACGGATGACTCTTGCCTCTAGTTCGCCGGTTACCTTCCTGAAGGACATGTATTGCTTCACACCGTCCATCTTGTTTTGAAAATCCACACGAGATACGTTCATGTTTGAAATCATGGATCCAATATTGCCTACAATAGTAGCAAAGATCAGAACGCCCGCAAGAAAATCAGCTACCACGAAGATATACTCAGAGTCTATTTCTGGTTGTGGAGTCTCTCCGATAGTCGTCAAAGTTAAAGTAGACCAATAAAAGCTATATATATACTGATGGGAAAGCGTTTCATTCCTGTCGCCGGTGTTATTGTAAACCCAGTTATCGCTACCGAAACCGATAGAATAACTGATAGCAAAGTAAAAGCAGGCGTTCCAATGGATCAGCACAAGTATCGCCATTACCACCTGTAAAATGTATAATTTTATTGATTAAGTAAACCTATTGAGATATCTCTCTAATTGTACGGTATAAAAAAATGAAAATAACCTTGCAGATCCTGAAAGCGTTTGGAAAACTAGTGGCTGTTTCAGTCCGGTCGAACCACTCCCACATTCGAGGTAATCGAAAGAGTCGATTCAGTCGTACAATAACAGGGCAGGGCAAACTTGTCTGGAACACGACAAACATTGACACGTTCAGTAATAACGAAGTTGAGGAATGCGTTTGCTTGGAAAAAAATTGTTTTCTATTCGTTGTGTAACTTTAGTATTTTATTGTTGGCATACTAACTTCGGTGCAAGATCCTGGGGACCACCAGAAATATGATACATCGGTTGGGAGCAATGATAATAGGTCGTAGTGCCACAAATTAGATTTTATGTAATGTCGCCGAAGCATTTCCGAATCCTTGACCATAAGGCCTTGTTCTAGATACCCTGCAAGAGATTAGAAATTCAAACTTAGATTGGATTTCCATGCACAGATTAAATTTCTGGAAACTATCTAGAAGGGACGAAGAGTTAGTAGTCTCGAATAATAATATCATTATATTAACATTAATATGCTATAATTAGTTGGTATTGTGTTAAAGAAATGTATTTAAATGTTTCTGTAATTGTAATTTTAAAGTCTTATGAAAATTATATATCTTTATACCGCGTTTAGGACTTTTTTTGTAGGTTTATGAAAGTATTATTTTATAGCGGTTTGGGGTTAATTTAACCTTTTCTTTTTTAATATCTTTTTAAAGTAATTGTTTATTTAAATGTTATCGATATTTATATACCTATTAAAACCATAATCTTACTTAACCCATGTTTTCGACATAATTTAGTATTATTCTAAAACTTATTTACCTTCAACTTGGGCCATGTACCAATCCATCGATTTAAGTCAATCTTATGTACATACAGAGTAGACAAAATGCAATATTTGTGCGGAAAACAAGGCTGGGTGGATTGTTTGTATACACGTTAGCTAAATTTGATGACGCAAGGCGCGGCCATCGTACGTGTGGGTGTCAAATTGTTGATTTGAGAATTTACAACCACACTAATCTTACACTATAATGCGAGCTATCCTTGTGTCTGTACTCGTATATAAGTAATCGTTATAATAACTCGTTAATAATAAGTCGTTGTAGAAAATCATGTTACTCATTGCAAGGTTTTTTAGATCGCGGAATTTATTAATCACGGTATGATTTTTTCATATTAGTATACAGATGTGATTTGCATAGAGGAAATTATTAATAACAACAATATATAACATATTTATGATAAATCTGTAACTGATCGGTGTCTACACATGAAAGTTAGTAGAGAGAAAATTTTAATGAAAGTTTAATGAGGCATAGAAAAATATACTTTTAGAATTGTTTTATGTTAGGTCTTTTATTTCATTGACCTGTGCTTTCTGCACTTTAATTTGCCCCGGTTCATCCGATTTGAATGAACCTTTTGTTATTGTTTCAATAAAATTGTTTCGCAAATAAAAAGTATGTCCATTTAAGGCTACCCGCACACCTGCAATAATACTGTTAAAAATAAAATTAACAATAATTTTGACAATAACACACAATATTATTGACAACATATACCTTTCTAGCCTCTGCCCGCGGCTTCGCCTGCGTCAAGTATTGATAAAAATTAGCCTTTGAGTTATTCCAGACTGTAATGTATTATGTGTGACAAGTTTCAATATAATCAATTCAACGGTTAGCGCGTGAAGGAAACATAAACATCCAAACATATAAACGTGTACATCATCCCAGGAAAACCTTTAACCGGAATAAAATCCTACGTTTATTTCCTGTTCATTCTCGTTATGTGCCAAGTTTCATTTTAATCCGTACAACGCGTGAAAGAAATCCAAACATCTTCACAAACCTATATATTTTTTTTATAGCCTGAAGGGCTGACGAACAAGCAAACAAGCCACCTGGTGGTAAGTGGTCACCGTTGTCAAAGGACATAGGCATCATCGAGGGAATTGCCAATTATTGCCATTACCCGCCCTGAAGAATATTAGTAGGATTGATATTACTGCAGGTGTGTAGGTACCTTTAAGAATCTACCGTCCTTAGCTATACCGAAATGTAGTGAGGGTAGTCACATAATAAAAACAAGTGAGTATATGTACTGTACTCATGATGTATACGATTTCTGAACTGTGAATCAACCTCAGCCGTCCCATGGGGACTGATATTCCGGTTCTTGCTCTTTCTATTGAAGGGTAGGTTTGATTAAACAATGGATGTGTTTAAAAATAGTCCGTTTCATTAGCTTCGGTTTACAAAGACTGAGTGGATGCTGTACTTGGGTAGTTGTTTTGTGATGTTAATTAAATAGTTTTGTCAATGGTATTTTCAGGATATTTACTGTAAGTACATTTGTAGTTTTATGAAACGTGGGTAGACATTTTTAAAAGCTTTTTTATCTCATTAGGTAAGTCAAATTTGAGTGATAATTATCGTTTGGGATTGCGAAATTGTTTATGAATGACAAGTGTCATTAAAATTATGTTTCTTACATAATAACTATTTTCAGTATTTGGTGTGCTCTGGCGGTCGTGGGTTGGATTCCCAAGCAGGTCAAAGTGTTCTGTGATGAGTAGGAATGTTTCTTCTGTGTGTCTATCTATATGAGTATGTATTTATATATATATATATATATGTTTACTAGTTTCCTGATCACCATAGTACAAGCTAACGCTTAGTTTAGCCTCAGACGGCCGTGTAGTTGCCCAAAAAAAAAGAAAAGAATTGTGTGTTATCTAACTTCTATATATAATTTTATTGATTCGGCGATTTTATCACTCAACTCTAATAATAATCTTCTTCATAAAAATGTAATTTGTGTACTCGTTTTCAGAATAACATATTTATTTCTATATAATATAATGTAATTTGCTATTCATAACTTTATCTATTATTTGTTGATTTCGTATAGAATTGACGAGGATTTATATTATTAGGTTGATTTGGAATTCAAAGAATGAATTACTGTGGGCGGACTTATTACCTAGTTAGTTTTAATGCTTTATACGGGATAAAATTATATACATACCTATAAATATCGCATCAGCATGATAACCACAACACATTCAATACATAGTTTATTAATATAATAGATAAACAGAATAAGCAAATTATTCGCTTTTTGGCGCTCGCGACACTCGCGACACTCGCGACACTCGGACGCTCGCGAAAGCAAGGAAATTTATACCTAAGTTACCTGAATGAATAAAAATCATGTATTTTAATTGCTTTTTAAACGCACAGCTAACTTTAACATACGTATTTATGTAGGAATAATATACTAAATCAACATACTACAATCAAGTACATATATTAAACACATATATTATTATTATTATACCAACCGAATAAAATTAAATGAAACACCTTTTTAATCACAAATTTAGTAGATATAGATGATAAAATAAAGGCATAAAATCTTTTAAAACCCCATAAAATAATAAAATCCCGCACTAAGTATCTTTGTCACACTCTTAAACCGGGAGCAAGCTATGATTATCCCACTAACATTATAAATGTGAAAGTTTGTGAGTATGGATGGATGTTTGTTACTTCTTCACGCAAAAAGTACTAAATGGTTTTGAATGACTTTGGTACAGGGATATAATGTAGTCTGGAATAATACATACATTTTTATTAAGGCACCTATCAATCGGGCGAAGACGTGAATGATAACTTATATCATAAAAATGCCTGCTAGCCAGGTGTTAAATCTGGGTCTTTTGCTTCGCAGGCAGATTTACATACTACAGGGTAATCCTTCGACGGATTCAAATTTTAAAACCCAAGATAAAACTTATATAACAATTCAAGAAATATCCAATTGATCTGCAAATACAGATTGGAGATGGTTTATAGTTCAATAGCGTATACGGGACAGTACTACGGAACATTCTGCTATTTAAAACCAGACGCTCCCTGGAAGGCATACTACTGACAGTAGACAAAATTAAGTTTTTTGCAAATGGCGTCTGTAGCGCCGCGTAGCCGTTGCAACTGTTGAGGTGGTGCAGAAAGACGCTCATTGGAGCAACGTAATGGAATATGGTTTACCTTATTTAACTACTGATACATTGCCTCTCCATCAATTCCTACAGGACGTAGAAAAAGTTAATGGAGAAAGAGAAATAGTTACCCATAATTGAGGCCAATCAAATCAAATGAATGTTTAAGAATGTTCAACTTATCGCAAAAAGTTGAGACTGAGCTGAGAATGAAAGGTACAAACCTCTGAAAATATTGGACGAGCTCGGGCTAGAAGTGATAATAAATATTAATATACAACCTTAGGGAAATTAGATGTGCGTACCGAATTCCAATTGGCCCATCGGAGTGGAATGTGAACGCTATACATATATGTATACAGACTTAATTTCAATCTAATGAGTTATAATATAGAGATCATTACGTATTCTACCCCAATGTTCCCTTGAGATACTGAAGTACCTAAAGAAAAAAAATAAAAACGATTTAAATATTTTTGTTTTCTCGTTTTTAAACGCCAGGTATCCTGAAATATAGACAAGATAAATTGCTCTTTATAAATATATATAGTGTCTGTACATTCGCAAAAAGTATTAGTCTCGCAAATTATATATACTACATATAAGTACATTATTTCAAATGTGAACTGGTACTCACCAATTTATAATTACATTGATAGATCATAAAACACCACCAGGTGGTATACACTAGAATATCCGATTACTAATGAAATCGTGAGCACCCGTTTACATTTAAAACGACGTAATCACGACGAAATAAATTTAAAAACAAAGTAAGAATAAGATTCGAATATATAAAAATACCTAAAAATTATGGTGAAACATCTACGTACCTTCATGCATGTGCACAACCGTGTCCATGATATATATAGCATCACAGATGTAGTCGAACAGAAACCACAGAGTGGTGAGCTGGTCCAGTTCCCAGAAGACTGATCGGCCGATCACAAAGACGATATTGTACAAAATGGCCACCGACACCAGAGCAAGCCACTGAATAGAAAACAATACAATTTTAATACACAACAATTTATAAATCATTAAAAATTTATATAATTTAAAACTTAATTGACGAAGATTATGAATTATTTCAGACCTTATAGGTTTTATTTAGGATGTCAACGGGCATCGATACTTTGGACTTCTCTGTCTGTTTGTCGGATGCAACGTATACGCCCAACTCGGATCCCACGAAAATTAACCTAACTGAGTACGATATTAAGCTCAATTTTCAATGGTTTTCTATGAGTAGAGTCGCGGTAGATGTTATTTTGATGTAATGGGATATAGTACCTTAAATCATATGTATATTACACATGTAAACAAAAAGCTCATACTTGGTAATGTCCAGGCTGCGTAGGATCAAAAGCAAGCTTGAGGCCGCAGAGTAGCTTCGAGGGTTTAGCTTGATACAGAGGTTCTTCAGGATCTTCGAAGGTCTGAGCAGCGAACTTGTCCAGAAACCAGTCCGGAGGCTTCTCCTGGGGCTCGCTGTTGAAGCAGAGGCGAAAGCGGCGCGCCCAGCGAGTCAACTGACGCTGGAGCCAATTGCCATTTGACTCCATATCGCCGATAGCCTGAAAGAAATTAAAATCCTTAATATCGTATTTAGTATTAGCAATGGCAATTATGCTAATTGGCTAATAAAAGTGTCCGATGTTTTTATAAGTAGAGCCACGTTCGTTGAATGTCCCCGTCACGTAGTACCCAAAATACCGAAGAATTTAATGCCACTAGCAGTAACCGCACCTGTCACTGTGCCAGGCTATGAGAGCTACATAATAAAAAAATAATTAACTGTTCAATCATACTGGATATGATATTATACCCATAAATATTATTGTTAATAAACATTACGGTTATGATTAGTGAAATGAAGTACAATTGCATTTTCATAAATTATGTGATTTAGTTCCACCGCGGATACAGAAGCTACAGAATATTATGGCAATCTTAAATGTCAGTAATCATCGATTTTAATAGTGTTTTGTGAAAATTCAGTGGATTAATTTCATGAAGAACAAAAACAGTGGCACTCCGGTACTGCCGACAGAAGAAAACTTGAACAATCCCCGAATGCTTCATAGATGGCGGTAGCAGTTGTGGTGTCTTGAGGGTAAAGGTTGCGAGTTGAATGGGTTTTTACGGCCTCGAAAAGTGCCCATCGCGCCTAAAATTTGAATTAATAAAATATTATTAACAATACCGACCAAGTCAGGCCACATTGTATTCTATAGGTTGCATAATAAATTTTTAACCTGTTCAGTCTACATATCCGTGATAGTATTTCTTTTAAATTCGTCATTCTCGTTGGTACTTATAATCGTTTGACCGTGATAATTTTTTACGCATTTTCATTGTATTCATAGTATCAAATTATTTCATTTGTAATTTTGTTTACTAATTTCGGACGGCCTATCTATTCTCTACAGCAAAGGTTTGTAACTTTTAAGTGACGAGGGACCGTTTGACAAACGTTTTGTCTACTCATGGACCACCAAATTTTGAAAGTAAGTAATAAATCCTCAGTGGTGAAATGGTTTATCATCCTATGAAATTATTTAACACTTGCTAGGATGAACGAAAACATCGTGAAAAAATCCGCATTCCAGAGAGTTCTTCATAAAAGTTGTCGAAGGTGTGTAAAGTCAATCAATCCATACTTGGCCAGCGTGGTAGACTTTTACCTTAATATATACATTGATTGATACGCACACACTTGTACGATAATGCACACACTCTCTCTCTGTCTCAAGACCAAAAAATTCCACGTGTAAATAGTGTTATGAGCATGCGCAGATTACTTAAAATATTTTTTTTCTTTTTTACATGCAAATGATAACAAAAAAATTATTCCTAGAGGTAACGCGGTTTTTGATAGACTCTTCAAGATACGACCATTGCTGACTAATTTTTCAAATGTTTTTGAGTCTGTATTTAGTCCTCATCGCAAAGTATCAATTGATGAAAGCATGATAGCTTTCAAAGGCAGGTCCACATTGAAATAATATATGCCGCTGAAACCCATCAAAAGAGGCTTCAAAGTTTGGGTCATTTGCTGCGCTGTTACGGGGTGTATAGTGAATTCTGACATTGATGAAGGCAAACTACTAGGAGGTCAAAGAGATATGAGTTTGGGCGAATCTACATGTTTTGATGCTGGCTTCGGTATTTAAGAATTTGGGGTATTGTTTGTTTTTTTATCGCTTTTTCATTTTTTTGCCACTATTAGAAAAACTGCTACGTAAAAATCTTTTTGGCATTGGGACTAATATACCTAAAAGAAAGTTTTTTCCTTCTAAAAAACTCTCTCATGATCGAAATATGGCTTTAGGAGAGAGTGCTTGTGCAACGACTAACATATCCGTTTCAAAGTGGAGAGACCGAGGGAAAAAGCTGTATGTGTTGCTTCAAATAAGCTTTATCCAATCGAAAAAGGATTTGTTAGTAGCAGTAACTCACATGGTGATAAAGTCCAGGTTTTTTTGTCGAAAAGCTATAATTTATTATTAGAATATATATGGATGGTATTGATAAATTCCACTAATACATGGCTTCGAAAAATATTTCGTGGAAATCACGCCGGCGTGGATAACAATTTGGTTCTATCTAGTAGAAGCTGTGATCGTGAACTCCTACGCTATTTACACCTGGAGAAACGCTCACCCTAGTGAAACGAAACTTATTTGCTATTTCGGAGTAAATTGGCTAATAACCTCAAACGAAACGGAAACGGGAAAATTTTGTGTCCTGTTCGAGACGAAGACGGAGATCATAAACCCATAAAATCTGAAAAGAAAAATTTACGTAGACGTACCAGTTACCTCACCTCAACCCATCAGGGCCCACTATTCAGCACAGGTCTCTTCTCTGAATGAGAAGGTTAAGGCCATAGTCCACCACGCTGGCCAAGTGCGGATTGGTAGACTTCATACAGCTTTGAGTTTTGCAAATCCCTGGCATGCAGATTTCCTGACGATGTTTTCCTTCACCTTTATAGTGAGTGACGTTTAAATGCTTAAAACGAACATAACTCTAAAAAGTCAGTAGTGCGCGCCCTGGGATTCAAACCCGGACCCCTCCACTAGGAGGCCGAATCCTTAACCACTAGGCTATCATCGCTTTAGGTATTTCAGTACATCGTCAAAACACAAACGCACTGTACATATGTACATATATGAATGTGTTGCGTGTAATGTTGCCTCGTGCGTTGAATGTTTTGTCCCTTTTCATAGTTCACGAAAAAAGAAAAAATAATATTTATATTTTTTTCTTCCGGGATATTTACTAGAATACCAGAATTGCATTATTTCTTTTTTTTCATTTCCAATTCACAGGAGATGACATTTTGATTTTTGTTTTATGTTTCTAGGCTTGGAAACAGAAATATTATAATTTTGTTATAAATATTATGTTAAATAAGTTACGTTTTTTGACGCTGATGAAAGACTGATTGCTTCTATTTTACTGTATATTTTCATAAAAAAATAATAGCTTTTATAAGTCTAAGTAAAGTTTCAAAACCATTGATTAGACAGGATTAGGTTTAGAAAAGTTATTGTTGCGGAACGGCCAGCGGCCAGTATACTGGCCACTACTTTTCTTTATTTTCTAGGAAAATAACAAGATTTTGAACAAATAAATGATAAATGTTGTTATCAATAACACTTTAGAATATACATATATTCACTCAAAAATAAACTGAATTCAAAAAATTGTATCGGTGTGCGTTAAAGGGTTATACCGCTGTAACACCATATTTCGGGCTCCATGCACCCGTGAACTTTATTTCTCAAAAAATTGTACGCGCGGAATAGAGTTCGTATCCAATTTTTCCATATCCGTTCAGACATACGACTAAAAAATTTCGCTGTTTTCACTTTAGTTTCGGTTCCACGGACTCTCTAATTAATAAACTTGCCTAGGTCCAAAGCCTCTTGAAATTCCTGTTACGGTTATGAATCGGTCAGGGTATTCTGTAGGAGGTTTTGTTGACCAGGAAAACCTTCAGAGTTCCGTTTTTTCAAGGGCACTTTTACTCATCTCTGAATGTCATCAGGTAACAAGGGACATCGGAAATCTGTAAGTGTCAAAAACGTCCACCGACTTAGCTGACACCGAACACCTCCACCAATCCGCATGAGAACATGTTCTAAGATTCCCCTATTACAAAAGGCTTGTGCCCTGTAATGCTCAATAATGAGTTGGAGCGTCCCTATTAACGGGTACATTTACCTACCTACATAAGAAACGTACACGAGATGTCTAATTTAGATAGGCTTAATTCGATACTTTCGACTTTACGTGTGTCCCTATCCGAATAATACTGCCAAAGGTGCTTCCAAAAATAAACTGTAAGATGAATAGTAACCATTATCTTGTTTCTAAATGAGCCTATTCAAGACCAAAATATACAGGTAAATTAGATTAAATATTGGTCGTATTGTAGGCTATTGGAAATATAAAAAATAGCTACTTAGCAACCCATGGAACTTTCTTCTTTCTTTTTTAAATGATAAGCATGCAAACGAACAGATGGGTCACTCGCTGGGTTAAAT
>DWJZ01001032.1:0-26003 GCA_018249125.1 Asbolis capucinus | reverse complement strand
TTGGGAGACATCTATTCGCTTATGACATTTTTTTTTCTAATTATTATTTATGTTCGTTGGTATATACTTATTAATAGGTGTACCGATTATAACAATTCTTTTTTATTCGACAGCTGGCGGTTCCTCACGTAGTTCTATTTAAATTTACAAGACTTTTGACAAGTAGTTTTCGAGTTATCCATAATAGTGCATATTAAATTGACTCATTTGTTGCATCGATCCTGGTCCCGGCTAAGTCGAGTTTAAAATCATTTGAGATAGTTTTTTAAAATGAAAAAAATATATATTATTAAGGACTGACTACGTGTTGAAATCCAATTACTTCCTGCAATTCCAATCCGACTTTCATTCTGGTCACGTAAGATGCTAGAAGATACGAATGTATTCTGGCACTTCATAAATGAGGTACAGGAAAGCACAATGGCTTATCACCATCCTTGTACTCATTGACTTTATAAGCGCTTGTATTATTATTGATAAAGATATTCTTTTCATCATTCTCAGTCGCCACAATTTCTCCCTAAGTTGGATTGAATTTTTTCTTAATTTCGAAGACACCAGCAAAATATGAAACATAACTGATATGGTCTAGCGTACCACAAGGGAATTCTGTCACCTATTTTAATCATAAATTTCCATTCTTCTTGCATGAAATTGTGGTACATCAGCCGTTAAGTCCAGCGACGATAGCATTAAGATCAATCAAGCAAAATGACAATGTATCATCATCGGCAGTGACCACAAACTAGCGGAATGTCGACGTGTGTGCTCATCGATGTTAACTAAGTTGGTTTCCAATTAGCAAACGAATGCAAAGCAGAACCATTTTAAACAATGAAATGACCCCTTTTTAGCTTAACTGTATGTTTCTGTCCCTGTTAGGCTTACACACGAAGACGATTACTTTCTTCTGTCTCTCTCCCTCACCATCATTCCCTGTTCCCGGTCTTAATCTTTAATCCTTTGCTTTACAAGCTGCTCGACATTAGGGTGAATTTCCTGACGTCATTCGATAACCAGCCAGTAAGTAGTTTTAAGAAATAACTACTGGCACATAAGCAGGGGTCTAGAATTGAAGATGTACGCGTTATCAATATAATTATGTTTATTTATAGAACGCGTGTATCTAGGTACACCGGGTGCTATCGTTAGTGTGCACTGGCGATTATTCCGTAACTATTAAAGATATCAAAAAACTTTAAACTGATATTGAAAGTACTTTACCTAATGAGTAAAAGGACAGTAATAACTTTTTAAAATAAAACGAGAAATATCCTAAAAAAATACAATAAACACTTCCATACATTTTATTTCTTAGTAAATACAAAGTTTTGTATTCAAAGCAGTTGTTCGAAGCAACGTCCTTATTGTGCGAATACAGTGACGAGCTCTATTTACAGTTTCTAAATGAACTTTACTTAGAATTTGCGCAGTAATTAAAACAATTGCACGACGTACTCGATCCTGTAATTCTTCTAGGCGGTGTACTCACTCAGCGTACACGTGGTCTTTGATAAATCCCCCCAGAAAGGAATCACAAGGCATGAGATCCGGGGATCCGGGCTTGCACTATTATTGAATATTTAGCCATCAAAATTGTTTCGTAAGAAATTCATTACAACATTTGTATTATGTGCAGGTGCTCCAACTTGTTGAAAAATAATCGACCTTCTTTCATCGTCTGGAATTGGTTCTAAGAGACTTAGCATTAGACGTTTTGAATAAAGATGAAATTTCTTTGTCCAGTTAAGGTTCCAGTGTAAAAATATGGCCCCATGGTCCGATCTCCAAGATCACCACACATTAACTGAAAATCGCACCTGAGCTCTAACTTCATTAGCTTGGCGAGGATTGCCAATTGATCAATAATGCGAGTTTTTTCTATTGTAAATGCCGCAGTTTGAAACTTTACTTTTATCGGTCTATAAAATTGACTTTACAATGACATAATAATTGACTAGCCAAATGCAATAGAGCCACCGACGAGTAGAATCATTATACCGCAGCGTTTGAGTAGGTATTATCTTAAATGCTTAATTAAATTAAAGTTGTATTTTTTTAATAACTTGTGTATATAATTATGGAACACTGGAAATAATCGTACCAATGTAACGCGTTGATTCTTGTGGATTATCTTATACGTAGTTAATAACATGCTCTTATTCTCGAACTTTTTTTCTGGTAAAATCGTCTCCATAATTTATCAAATTGTTGTCCAGCTTACGTAAATAAATAAAGGAACTTCTCTATCCGGGCACTCTCTTCTGTAGGTAATAATGGCCGCCCTATTGTTACAATCATGTATGTAGTATATTTTTAACATGTCCCTCTTTTCTGTATTGAAATATGCCATTTTTCGATCAATAGATGCAACCGATCAGTTACCCAAACACAACTGCGTACATAAAAGACAAACTAAACGGTCTAAGCTAGTATGCAATCCTGCTACTAGTGGTCATGGACTCCAGGACTCGCCCAGCAACTGTAGTAAATCTGTTTATTGTGCACATGTATAGGTCTAGATCACTGCTGCCTGACATGATAGTGTTAATCAGTTTTAAAGCCCTAGGTGTAGGCACCCAGCGCAGAAGTGCGGTACGCGCGGCCGGTAACGCGAACATCCGTTGTCGATTCTTACGCATCGAGCTCCATGATGGTATACAGAAATTAATTTGCGCGAGAATGTCTGGATTAAATGCATTTCCGAGAAATAAATTACTAATGCTAGGTTTCGACGAACTTCCAGCATCCGTAACTCACCATACCTACAATGTATAACGTTCGATACATATTCGGATAGTACCCATCCATACGCTTTCTTGTACACGTGTCGCACAATTTTTGTATTTTTTCAATTGCCAAGTTGCAATTTAATTTGTGAGGGTTCCAGATAATAGAATTATATTCGAGCATGCTTCGGATTAGCGCCGCATACAAGGTAGGCAACGTGAAACTTTTATCAAAATATTTTGATTGGCGTAAGACAAACTCTGCCGTGCGGTTTTGCAGACTTTATTTGTATGCTCCTGGAATGTTAAGCGCGAGTGAAAGATAGTGCCAAGATCTCTCATAGATGATAAGCGAGTTAGGGTGTACCTCCTATATAGTAATCGATGCAGAGTGGGTTTAACGTCCTTGCATATGATATTATTGCACACTTGTTAATATTTAATGTAAGGTATTGCGTGACCCCCAGGCATTCACATTGTCACGTCCGACCGTAGACGCAGAGCGTCTGCCGGGGAGTTGACCGAGAGCGCTAGTTTAACATCGTCAGTGAACATTAGACAAGTACAGTGTTTTAGTACTCGTGAGAGGTGGTTGATTAATATTAGGAATAGCATTGGTCCTACGCTGCTACCTTGACCTATTCCGATGTTACAGATGCAATTGACTTCAATCCGTTAAAATCAACATTACTTTCGGTTTGAAAGTAATACGGCGTACAGATGAGTTAATTTATCCGAAATTAGCGATGCAAGTGACCGTAAATATTTCGTTATCCACTTTTTGATAATCAAAATAAGCCAAATGGCTAAAATGAGTAAGTACTTTCCACTTAAAATTTTCTACTATCTCATACTAAATGTACGAAAGTGTTTAATGTATTTTTTTTTTTTATTTCTCGATGTATTTTTAAAAAGTCGTTCTTGTCATTTTACTCATTAGGTAAAATACTTTTGATATCAGTTTTAAGTTTTTTTATATCTATAATAGTTACGGAATACTCGCCTGTGCATTCCTAAATAATACACTCTGCATATGCATTATGTAGATATTAACTATTTACCCTTCTCACAGTGAGAAGAACAGAGCCCGGTAGTAGGTCAATTGGTAGAAATGATGTGCAACTGTATTATTTACATACGTACATGTTTATAAACGTACTACCTACATCCTGAAATCTCGTTCACGGAATAATCATTTTAAAGATCTGCAATATTTCCTGAGCTTCGTCCGGAGTTCTCCGCCAGGGCTGGCATTGTCATGGCTGGCACTGGCATGTCTTAGCATTAGGAGACTAATTGGGCTAAAGTGGCTCGTCAAGAGTTTTTGGCAGTCCTTCTACCTATGAAATATATATATATATCACGAAATCCGTCAATATAATTGAAGGGTAAAAACCAAATCACCCAACTCTTTCCAAAATCGGTCTGTAATTTTTACGATAGGAACTTGTCAAGTTTATCTGTGTGCCAAGTTTAGTTAGTGCGTTAAAACAGTTACGCGTAATGGAAACCGAAACATCTTTACAAACTTTCACATTTATATTATTCGTAGGAAATATGATAGAATATAATGATAACATGAGTATCCATTTAGTCTGTTCATCCAAATATATTTGCAGTAATATCTTTAATTCTTTTACCGCCATCGATGTTTGGGAAGTTGACAGGCAGGGATGAACACGTGCTGGTTACACTATATGACGGGGTGTCTTTCTTCGTTTTAGGGATACATTTTTCATTTTCTCTTACAGTAATTCAAAAATCACATAAGCATCATCAAGATGTATATTATTAAAAATTTATTTCTTACACATACAATATGGTTTACTTATTACTAAGAACTAGTAAGTTAACTAAAGGTGCTAGGTCAGCTAACATAATAATTTCTAACAAAATTGTATACATAATAATAATTCATCTTTAGCCAAGACTTTACTTTCTAAAGAGTGTCGTCAGCTTTGATGTGGGACAAAATGTAAACCATCAATAAATACAATAAATACTTAAGATGAGAACGAAACTGACTCTCTCAATAGATATCTGCAGCGACACTATACAAATACTCGCGAATTCATCACATTCTTTACAATTTACAGTTGATACAGATCAAACAAAAATATTTTAATAACATAATTATTGCGATAAACTGTCTTTTGCTCAATAGTCCACACCGCCCTCGTCCGAGTACGTTTTAACTTCATAAGGATCACTTACACCGACACTGTTATCATTGAGTAGTTTCAAATAGTTTTTCACGAAAGTACTTTATTTTTTGTGCAAAGTATGCTTCTAAACCTTCTGCACAGCGATAAAACTCAGAGTCCTTAGGATTGAAGTATCTGCAGTTATCAAATATCTTAGTCATATCACCGATAAATTCACTTAATGTACTGTATGTCTGTTCATTCACTTTTCTTTCCACTGTTTGCAAATCTGGAACAACCAATAAGTTTTATTATAGTGTGCTGAAGACAGGTCCGATCGCAATATGCTATTAGATACCAAATTATAGTTTTAAATAATTTATCAATGGCACTAAAACTGACTAATTGCAAAATTCCGTCTTTCTGCCATCTACCTATTTGAACTAATATTGTGCGGATACTAAACATTTTAAATGTATAGGGGTACTCACTGTATGTTTATAAGTTATTATGATCAACAAATTGTGGTATAATAATAAATAAAATGTACATACCCATTGGTTCCTTAATTACTTTGTAATAAGTTGGAGCCTCTCTTGGATCCACAGGTTCCATAAAAGGCCAAGCATTTTTATGTAACTGTATTTGTTTAACGAGCCTCTTTAAATGTTCGAATTCTTTAGCCGTCAATTCCTTCATATTTGCATAATTAACAGAATTATTTTTCTGACAATTAGGACACACATATTCATCAATATTGTCTGCTTCAGATTGTAAGATGCCCACGCATCTGCCGTGGAACCAGTCTTGGCATCGATCGCAGCATATATAAAATCTGAAATTAAAATCATACAATATACAACTATATTAATAACAGTTTTAATGCTTATTAAACGATTCACAGAGGCCATTTGTTTCTATATCATTCAACAACATTACTTATTAGTGGATACAACCTGCCACGGCCCACTACCGAACACGGGACTCTTCTCATAACGGAGAAGGCCTAGAGCATTCTCCACTTTACTGCAGCATTGGGAATTAGTGGAGGGCCCAGTGGCCAACCCAAGTGGCGGTGAAATTTGAAAGTTTTACTACCATATGTATACTGAAGTCAAAAACATTTTATCTTCGCCTGTCTGTCTCAATGCGAAGACTTCAGAATAATTTCAAAATAAATATTTGTATCAAGAAATATGGTATTAATAATTTCCTTCCATTGTTATAACCGTCTGTTATAAAAACAACGTACTGTGAATTATCGTAGGGTTGTCTGCATAAACAATACAGTTCTTGCGTCTCCTCAGCCCGTCGACATTCTGAACATATATATTCTTCCATCGTTTTACTCATTTCTTCCGTAACACCCACGCAGTCTCCGTGGAACCAATTACTACAGTGTTCACAACCAACATAAAACCTGAAAAAGATTACAATCAATAATGGCCATATGCAAATCTTAGCCGAAAAATTTCAAACAGTTCACTACAACAGACAATTTATTTCTATACCTTTCTTCAACCACTAAACCCAGGCCCAATTTGAAGTTGAATCCCAAATCAGGACAAAAATAAACAGATAAACAAGAGGTCAGCGACTCACTTGGTGTTATCATAAGGCGTTCGGCATACACATAGTAACTTCTCCTTCTTGCCAGTCTTCCTGTTGGTGCGATGCGCGGAGGGTGTGGCCGCGGCGGGCGGGGCCGGAGTGGGCGTGGCCTGGCCGCCGCGCTTCTTTCCGCCGCGCACCTCCTCCTGCTTGCTGCGCTCCGCGCGCGTTCTTAGAGCCAACTCCGTTGATAGCTCCTTCTACGGACAAGGATGAAGTGTAACAGTATCCATTATTATAACTTCCTAATTGAATACGTACGAACGTACGAAGCTGCTGCTTTATGGACCGTTATTATTTTAAGTCTTTATACTTTAAAGCACATAGGATCTAAACCTAAGGCTTAGTTGAAACAGCCCTTACTTGCACGCAAGGTAATATTTTTACTAGTAGCGAGTTTTTTTTTTCGAACCTGTATCTCCACGCCAAGCTCCTTTTCTAGCAAACCACGTTTCTTGATGATGTCTTTTTTAAGCATCTCCTTATGCTTGAAGAGCAGCATTTGTAGTCGAGCTTGGTTAGAGGCGGCGCGGCGGCGATCCTCAGGAGGGGCAGCGGGGGTGCTGGTGGCAACGGGGGCAGGGGCAGGGACAGGGGCAGGTGCGGGAGCGGGCGGGCGCGGTAGGGGTCGAGGGGCCTCAAGGGGAGGCGGTACAGGAGGTGGCGATGCTTGACCCGCTCTAGAGGGTCGTGACCGCTTTCGGGGACTGTTGTCGATCCACTCGTCGTCCTCGTCATGGCGGGAGACGGCGCGGCGCCGCGGAGGGGGGGAGGGAGAGGGGGAGCGCGCCGGCACTGTCACCACGCGAACCTCCTTCTCCACGTGCGCATCTGGTTTCATCTGTTTTTCCTGGTACCTTTGTAGCTGAAGAAGCTTCTCTTCTATCTCAGGATTTAAATTCTCCTGCTTGAGAGCGCTTTTAATGGCTGCAAAAATATTTTGAATTTAAAATTAGAAGAGATTTATTTGGCCAACCTCACAATAACTATAAAATATATTAACTCACTCTGCTGAATGTAATCAGGGGTGAGAACAAACTTGTTTCCTTGCTGGACCCCCTCTGGCCCTGCGTTTACAATATCCGTCTTGGTATTGTTTTCCTTTATGTCTTCAGGTTTGGATGGGATGGCCTCCTTGTTGCAGGCCGCTTCGGCGACATGATCTTCGCCGTTTACTAAGATTTGGCGCTTTTTTTTATCTTCTTCAGAAACATCCTATAAATGGAAAAGTTCACGAGTTGTAAATTTTATAAAATCCAAAAGACATACCAGTGTATGTTGTAAATATTTCAGACTTATGGTTAAAAACGTCCATGTGTATTCTGGAAACTAAAATTATAAACTATAAAAAAGGTTCCAAATAGTTTACTTTCCATAATTCCTCGGAGCGTCCCATTTAATTTTAACGAATAACACTTTAATGATCATTGTTTGGTTCCATTTTTACCGTAACGTTGGTGTGAATCAACATACCTTATCTTCGGCAACTTCTACCAGATAATTGTCGTTTACCGTATTGATGTCGCGAGTTCTGACCGTTTTAGATAATAACCTGTCTGTACAGTCTCTCCATAAAGTGTAGTGATATTGGCATGAAATTCCTTAATGTCTCGTGACACGATTGAAAGTTACTAGGTATCTGACTTGAGGATAGTGGTTGAATAGAATATTGAAAACAGCCGTAATTAGACGTGATTAAAATATCTCTACTAAAAAAGTGAGGTTTGAAACAATATCGACCTGTCGGGTCAATGAACGCAACTGCAAGTTATTTAGATCGTGCGTCTTTATACGTATTATTTATCCATTATACATATTATTTATGTACATTTTTATTTCCTTAATCTTCGTTAATGCAATAACTGAAACACTGCAATAAACTTACTACTGCTCTACCATAATTGGTACAATGATTTTTATCACGATTCCCAACTTTTCCTTAAGGACATTTGTGGAATCTATATAGTGAGGGTATCTTATTAATTGAAGCGACAAGTAGTAATTATAATCCTCGTTATTCCAAATCAAGGCTGTTGAAAAAACATGAATGTTTTTCAGATACAAAATAGAATTATACACAAAACATTGACATACCAACTGGTGTCGTATGCGTTTAACATTATAAATCAAAAAGTCTTTTGTGGTACAAAGTTTGAACAAATTTTAACAAAAAAATAATAAAAAACAATATATAAAAATCCGTTTTTGTGGGAATATATTAGTACAAATGGATATCAATGAATGACTTACAAGACTCGATATGGTACTATACAATGTGTATACATCACGTGTCGTTGGATGTTTCGTGAACTAGCTTAATAGATAATTGCCCATACACCCCCACAAAACGACTTCAATAACTGAAGTAAACAAGAAAATAAACTTGTATAAATAAAAAAGGACTTGATTAAATAAAACTCGATGCTGATAGTAATGTTTTATTCAATTTATATATTGCACTAGCCATTTATTTCAAAGATACGAAATGTTATATCTAAGGGTACACATCGACAGGTGGTGTATGAGCAATTTCTGATACCAGCAGCAATTACTATTCAACTACAAAATTATTAGTAAATACGTTAATTAAATTATATTATTCATCAGTTTTAATTTGAATCCTCGTATCACTGTCAAGGCCTTGTATCATATTGTTCAAATTATAAAGTATTATATGAACCACTGATAATAATAGATCTGTATAAGCTTCTGTCAGAGCTCAGGTCTGCTTGTGCACCTACGTGCAATAATATGTGGACATGAATTAGGAAATGAAGTTCGATATACAAGCCGACTGCCTGATAAATCATACGGCAACCATAGGACACATGAATAAAAACCCGTTCTAATAAAATCGTCCGCGGCAACAGTTACGACCTTGACAGTTATATGTTGATGGCAGAAAACACACAAATAATGACCATTGACAGGGTCACAGACTATTACCACTGCACGACTTAAAATGTCGTTGAACAACATAATAATAACTACTGAATATATACATACACAAGCCTTTACAGTGATATAAGTATGCTTAGATTCTTTGGCAAAATACATACTTCGAAATTTACCCATCTTAAGATTTATGTGAAATTTTGCTATATTTACATGACGTAAAGACGACAGTTTTTACAATTACTTTAGTGAACATGACCTAACTAAAACTATATCGAGTTGTACATGACCATTACATTATTGAATATAAAAGTGGGCAGGTAAACCAAGTACCTACTTTATTGAACGGTTCAAACGAAACACACGCCATCTACTAACTAATCAGGTATTAAAAAGATCCGTTTAAATATTGACTTTGTCCCATCAGAGTTGGTGATATATAATGTTTAGAGCATTGTCCATTACTTGCTGTGCTCAAAAATATAATGGGGTATATCATCCAGTACAACACCCCAAACACAATATTCTAAACCCCTATTCCAGTCGAAGTCAACTCCAAACTTGTGTTATAGAGTAAAATACAATTAAATAATCACACCATAATTGTATGGTGTAATTATTTGAGTACAACAAATATTGATATTGAATAGTAATCTAGAAAACGAATTCTTTCAATATTACCATCATAAACAATATATAAATATTTGTTACATATTTCTATATACAATGTACAAAAAATTCTTTGGTATAAATATTGACAATATTGTGACGTAATGATATAGTATAATAGTGGCAGAAGATAAAATAATTTGAATGCGTCATAAATACGAACGGGGCGTACCAATTATATTTACAAGTATCCAGTCTTACATTGTCAATACCACTGACAGGTACTCTACACCCTACTCCTGTTCTAAACTAATCTTATCATACTTGCAATGGATCTTCACATCGCAAAAACATTGTTTTCATAAAAATATTATTGCATTAAACAAACCGGTCACAATTAAGACTGTAGAATGTTTGTAAATGCAGTTTAATACAATAGTGATATAGAATAGTTCAATAATACTAGAATCCTTTAAACCCACAGATCACAAACACAAGAATATCAATTTGAGAGGTCTGTAGTAACACTCTGTACTGATTTATTCTGAATATCGTTGCAAGTATCATATTAATAAAAATCTCTGTCATGATTCATGTAGATCAGTAATGAAATAAGAGTTTGTTGTATTCCGTGTACAACTCTCATTTTGAAAGTTACTTCTCGATAATGGTCTGACAGAGAATACTTAATATCCACTGCTGTTAATGAAGTTTATTTACATTCATAAAAACATTTACTAAGCACTTATCAATATGAATCATCATATTAATTGCTTTTATGATCTGTGTGTATAAAAATAGTAGATATATTTTAAGTCTATTGCAATTATGGGACAAATGATCAAGCAACATCAGATATGTCTGAAAAGTCCCTTCAAATGCTGGCAGCTGTTGTAAATTAAAAACATACTTGGTATGTAAACATGGCCGTTAGAAACAATTTGATTTTTAAAATCAGCTTTGTAAATGTTTCTTTGAATTAACGAATTCTTTCAAATCACTTGGCCCATAACAGTGAAATTGTAATAGCTTGTTATTAAACCAAATAACACACATATTCATCATACAAACTGAGACAGAGAAAACACACAATCCAGATACATGTAGCAGTGTTATGTGACAGTTTGTTGGAGTCATTTTACATTACATTTCCTAAAAGTGTTAAAATTTACATTCAACAATAGTTAAATTGTTTTTAAAGCTAAAATATCCCTAACCACGGACTATACACATTCAATTTGAATTTAGTTTTGATTGATTTTTATGTTGCTTGAATTTAATTCTATTTGCTTACATTTTGGAACTTCAGTAACACCAGATCATGCCATAAAATAACTCAGTCAAAAAGAGCTTATATCGTGAATTAAAAGAACAGAACTTTAGGGATATTATACCCGAGAAGCAGAACATCTGATGAGATGTTCAAAACTAATATTATACCTGTACCGATTTGAACATAGCGGAAAAATAATTAATTTTTGGCCTGAAGAGCTAACTAAAAAGCTCACGGGACACCTGATGATAAGTGGTCACCGTCACTTTAAGACAAAAGCAACAGCAGGGGCATACAACATGATATATGTTGTTTTAAATCTATTACGTCTAATATGGAATGTACGGACGTTACATCGTCGGCTATAAGTACTGGGCTTAGTTGTCAAATGCCACAATAGATCTAAATTAGATAGGTCCTGTACCGAGGTTCAACAACCGCTCGCAGCTTGTATTATAATTCAAAGCGGTATAGTTATAATATAGCATTCTTAATTCCCAGTACTCTTTATGCTTATCCATTGATGGAATACTATAAACGTATTGAAAGTTGCCTTTTATCAAAGGACACCAAACAATTTGCTGTATACTAATTGAATTTGTCGAATTAACAATTCAAGCTTTTAAAAAAGTATTTTTAATTGAAACAACTGTATACTAACAAACTTAAGGCATTCAATAATAAATAAAATAGTTAATATTTTTCAACAAGATCCTGTACGATCGTGTAAGCTACGAGGTTCGTTAGTAAAAGTATATTACCTGTTGCGGCGGCAGCGAGAGCGGCTGCAGCGGCTGCAAGGGCTGGAGCGGCTGGAGCTGCTGCAGCGGCTGCACGGACACGGGCGCGGCGGGCGCCAGCGGCGGCGCGGCGCCCGGCGGCGGATGTACCGCCAGCCACATCTTGCGCGGGCCCAGCATGCCTTGCTTGCCAGTTGACTCTTGTGCTGAAACATGGACGACACACATAGAGTACGATGAATATAGTATACAACAATTCGCACCATATAAGTCGTTCGTTAACTTCGATCAATAATAATATACTAGATTTCGTTTGCCATTGAAATTTAAAACAAAATACTGTCCACATGAATATACTTTTTGAATTACTAAAAAACTTAAAGTTTAAAAAACATTTTATATTCGACAAAACAAAACACAGCTCACGTTTCAAGTGACCCGACATGTAGTTGTATTATTGAGCAAAGGGTGTTAACTCTTTATCCCTTTTTGATGCCTGGAACCTCATCTAACAGCAGAGAGGTGCCAAGAAGACGTCATATGCTCAAACTATTCCTTGCCTTGTTGGAGAATATGTTCAATCTGATGAGATTGGAAAAGTCTGGGTATTGAAATCAATGGCTCCTCACATACGATATGTTGACGATGTCATCGTTCACACATATAGTCTTCTTAGGGAGTTCCCTGACGGGACTTAGTTCTCTTCTAAGGGACTTGAATAGGGCCTAATAATGAGAGGGCCTTAAAATAAAAAAAATATGGACTAGATGAATACTATGTCGAATGTCCATGTCACGTATCGAGAAAGGAGTAACGCAAAGAATCCCCTAACTCTAATGGGTTATATTGAGTTAATTACATCTTATATTAATCTGGTGGGTATAATAAAACTCTTCAGTGTTCTAAATTTAAATCCACTCTCTTTTGAACAAGCTCATATATACGTTTTCGACCAACCTTTCAAAAGTTGCTGTTTCACTTGATGTTGGACAAGGGCCAATTGTTGTGGTGTCAATGAGTATCCATGCAACCCCTGCAACACGATGCTGGGCCCTGTGCTCGTCTGCATCACCTGCAATAATCAATATAAAGATATCAAGTTGCCATTAAGGCAATAATAATATTTTCTATGGAGTATGTTATTGCTGAATACACGAGCTCTAGAACAAATAAAATATGAAGACTGTAAAAGATCCATAAACTCCATAGACAGAATAACTACAAAGAATTAAGCCTAATTAAGGCCGCCGACTCTTGAACAGCATAGTACGATGTTTAATTACCTGAGCAGTTACAGTCTTTATAACAGTGCCAGGGGGCTGTCCTGCCAGGAGGCGCTTCTCCATAATTTGGTCCTCAGTGAGTGGCGCAGGGGTGACGGGGGCGGGTGGCGGCGCGGGCTGGGCAGGCGGCGCCACCGGTGCTAGCGCGAGTGCGGGCGGTGGGACACGCGGCACGGCCGTGGGACTCTGTCCAATGTGCGCCACGATCTGCGCCTGGTTGTTTCCCGTCGGCCTGATGAGCACCTGCTGCCCGTTGACGGTGGCCAGCTGGATCTTGCCGGCAGCGAGCTGCTGCACCAGTACGGGATTGTTAACGACGATCTGCTGCGTGGCAGCGGCACGCACGCGCGGGGCTGGTGCGGGGGTGGGGGGCCGTGCGGGGGTGGCTGCGCGCTGCACTACCACCGTCTGCAGATTCGCCGCACGCGGCTGCAATGCGGCTCGAGCGCCGGATTGGACAACAACCTGCATTAATATAAATATTAGTAATCTAAGTGATTATCCATGAATAGTCATCAGCTTTTGCTTAATTTATCTTTTTTAGTGTTTTATTTTACCTGCTGGGTGAGAGTTTGGGTGGGAGTGACAGCGGGCGGTAGTTGCGCGGCGGGCTGCACGACAAGCTGCCGCGCGGGCGCGATGGGCTGCGGCGACGGCTGCGCCAGAACGCGGGTCGCGGCCGCGGGTTTGCTTTCCTCCGACACGCTTTTAGACGAAATGCCCACCTTCTCGCTCCCCTCTCCCGCCGTCTCCTGGGCGCCAATCTTGGCGGAAGAAGCGGCCACCAGCTGCCCGGTCACCCCCTGCTGTCCCGCCATCACGATGTGCAGCTTGCCGTCCGGCATCTGTATCAACTGCTGCCCGGCCAGCAGGCCCCTCACGGTGATCTTGCCATCCGGCGCCCGAATTATTTGCACCTTTTGAGGACCCTCCTTCTGTGGAGTTGCCTTTGGAGTTGTGTCACCGGACGTGACCGTCTTCGTCACCGGTTGACTGATCACCCTCGTAGAACCGTCGGCCCCCTTCGTCATTATTATTCTTCTAGTTCCTATGATAGTTTTTTGACCAGTAGGTGTTGCAGCATTAGTCGTTAATAACGATGTCAAAGTACTTTTTCCGGTGTTCGTGTTAGTCTTAGTTTTATCTAAAAGAATAAGGAAAACATAAACAATTATAGTTATTAGTTACATAAACTAAATAAACTAATAGTGGTAAACCAATATTAACCTTGAGACATCTCGAGTGCTCGTTTCTGTTGATGGGCGGCTCGTTGTTCACGTAGTTGTTGTTCCATTTTGTCTTTGAGATCAGCGTTGGGCGGTGTGGGGGCGTTGTTCCGCTGAGGCAGTTTCCCAGTAGACGTCCTTGTCACCGGTGTTACTCGCTCAGCCCGTTCTCCGTACTGACGAACTTCCCACAATTCCAATTTATCTTCATCCACCCATTCCTCTGAAACCTAAAATAAAATCATTCAATAAACATACCACATTACAGAACATTATATACATTTCATTGCAGTAAACCATTCAATATAACTTACCTGTGGTTCTGTATTTTGAGGAGATTCAGCTCGTTTTCTCTTTCTAAGGCCACTTCGTATCGAAGTAACTTCACGAACCGTCTTTGGTAATTCGAGTGGTATAACGACACGTCGACGTAAATACTGAGTGCGTTCTGAAAACTGTCCGACGTGTCGATGCTTCAATAATTCAAGAGAGACGATTTCTGTATCAGTAGTGAGTTGATGTTTTCCATCAGCAGTAGCTGGTTTAGCGGCCATGTCGTCCCACCGCAGGCACGCCCACATAACACGTAACTGTAACGCAGCGCTGGCCAGCCATTGGAGATTGACAGTGCGGTACAACCAACACGTCTTGAACAGCGGCCTCGGACAGGGATAGGGCCACACGAGTTGGTTAGGTTTGGCGCTGTGACTAAACCCAGTAACGGAACTCAACCCAGCTTGTCTGCATAGTTTCTTTAATTCGTGAGATGGTAATACCATTATCGTCTTAGCTTTACTTTTAGTGTGAAATGACGAACAAAGAGGGTATTTAACAGGTGTTCTCTTCTTCTTCTTTTCCACGACCGAAGTCTGAACTCTTTTTAGATACACCTTTCCAACAGGTTTCTCGGAAGAATATACTCTTACGATTCCTCCTTCAGCAACTTCCTCCTTTACTGGCTTCGACTCCCGTTTTATAGATTTGGAGAGGCCAAACCTTCTATTGATTGGCGCTCTGTATTTAGGGGGCTCATTTTTTTTTGTTTGGGTTACGGAACATTCATATGAGCCTTTCGTGTTATCAGTGTTGCCATTGTTACCCATGTTGGCGTTGTTGGGTTTAGAACTCCTTCCTCTTGTTATTTTTAGTTTAGGTATCGGCGGTCGCATACCTTCGCTTTTTTGGTCCTGTTGTTCGTTATCAGTTAGTTCCTTTAGAGGGCCTATTTCAACGTCGTTATCATCGTTGCTGTTCGACGTTATGTCGATATCCATCTCGTTTCCTACGGCTGGCACGGCTGATTCCTCAAGTGTACTTTCAGATTTCAATAGAGCCATTGAACTGTCTTCGTCATACTGTTCAGTTTTAATATCACATTCACTAGATTTTCTCTTGACAAATCCATCAGCATTTTTATTATCACATTCCTGGGCACACGCTACAGCTGACAGTAGATCGTTAAGAATATTTTCACTTGAATTTGAACTTTTCCCTAATAGACATTGTTCTAATATGGATATTCTATTTTCTTTGGAATTTTGAAAATTGGTGGAATTGTCTTTTTTTATAAGACTAAGCAATTTATTCAACAACTTTCCTTTTTCAATACACAAAGGCGAATAGCAGTCGATGTTTTGACCGGACTGAAGCAATGATGACAACTCCACCTTATTGCACCTCGAGGAGTAACATTTGTAATGCTTGGTGAGAAGAGACAGTTTCTGGTATTTCTCTTTCAAACTGTCAATATTGTTAGTTCCAGAGCTTGTAGTTTTCTGTTGAGAGTCATAAGTTGTATCACAAATTGATGTGACATCTGGCTCTTCATTTTCTATATCAATATTTTTTTCTTCTTCATTCTTAACATCAACGTCTTCTTTCTTGACACTACTTAATAAATTACCAATTTTTTTCTCTTCCATGAATTTTAAATATGTCCTTCGAGCTAGAAAATCATCTAACTTTGATTTTCTAGCTATTTTAGGATAGTATCTTCTCATAGAAGAGCTTAAAGCTTTTTCCACATCAATTTCATCAAAATCTTCATTATCTTTTTCCAACTGCATATTTCGCATCGAAGGTGGTACTAAAATAATAAATACTAATTGATTTTAAAACTGTTTACACAATGGTAGACATAATATAAAAAACGAATTGAATAAAACTTACATTTATCCATTACGTCTCTACCAGCTGTGTCGTTGGAGGTTAAATATTCATAAGTTTTGGGCTCCACTGCCAAAACCTTAATGGTATTTCCTTCCTTAACTCTCACAGCAATCTTTGCAGGACCATCATACAAGCTGGCCTTACAATTATTGTTATGTTTCTTGAACTTCCTGGTTGTAGCATTCCACAACCAGCCCCATTGCCCATGAACTCTATATTCTTCTCCCTTTTGCTTCCAAACCTATAAAAGGTTAAAACATGATTTTATTTATGAAATGAAATTAAAATGAAATGAAAACTGTTTATTTTGTCTTAGGAACCAAAAGCTCACTTAACGAAAGACAAAATTTTATAATACAAAGTCCCTACTTGAGTTATAAATTTACTAACAATATATAAAAATATACATATATATTTAAATATTTAAATGAATTCTTTGATAAAGCCTAAAGTCTCGATAGACAATACCTATCTTTCATCGGCTTTATAAATAATACAAACTCAGGACTATATGTATACGCTAGTGTAAGCTGGAAGGAAAAAAAAGCCGGCGGAATAAAATTTCCGGTTCTCTTTTTAATAACAAGATTACAATGTAATACAAAAGATTATTACTAGCCCGATTGGAACTGGGAGCAGTGCGGATCATTTTCATGCATCCTTGTCATTTAGATATTCCACAATACTATAATATCCCTTACTTGTGAGTTGAGATTTTACACGTTTTCTGAACAAATTCACAGGCAAATCTTGTATTAATTTAGGGATTTTATTAAAAAGCCGCACACCAAGCCCCACAAAAGTTCTTGTTATCCATTTACTAACATCTCTGTTTAGTTTATATGAAGCTATATTATTTCGTATAAAAAGAATATAACTATATATGTACTGTGAAGCAACTGTAAGAATATCAGTTTCTTTGAATTTATAATTTGAAGGACTCCCGAGTTCCTAACTTATAAATAGCCCTAATAGCTCTTTATTTGAAGAACGAAAATTTGATCAATATTGGATGCTTTACCCCACAACATGATGCCATTGGACATGACACTGTGAAAATAAGCAAAATAAACGAGAGTCTAGCAGTATCAACCTCACTAAGTTGTGTTATTTTCCTAACAGCATATGCAGCCCTCCTGAGTTTAGTTGCAAGGGCTGCAATATATACGGGGGCCCCATTGTGGCATACTATGTAAAGTCACTCCCAAAAAAGCAGAGGATCTTTCTATAATCAATGTTTCTTTATTGAATATAAGGGCTTTATCTACAGCCTTTACATTTGGTAACACAAATTTTACAAATTTCGTTTTTTTAGCATTTAAAACTAAGTTGTTCATTGTAAGGCAATGAGAGATTTGTGACAAAGCACTATTTAAAATATAAAAAGGAAAAAAATTATATAATAATAATAACTGAATATATCATAATTGTTACCTGATGACGAAGACCCAAAGAGTATTTGACGAAATTATATGCTGTTCGATACCGTTCTTCTTCCTCGTCTCTCTCTTTTTTTTCTCGTTTGTCCAACTTTTTCCTCTCTTCTCTCTCTGCAGCAGTAGTTCGCATAAGTTTGACATGACCTAATTGTTCATGCCACGCCGGTACCCAAACAACGCTTTTAATGCACGCCTAGCAAAAAGAAATATTTTACTTCACTGTCAAGAATGGCTCCAAAAACATATGTAAATATATTCAAATATTACCTGTAGCACACATAGAGCTCTTGCAAAGTCCCGAGGTGCTTGACAAAGCTGTACAGCTTGAACCCATGGCTTACGTAATAACGACCAATTGGGATGCATAAATTGTAGTACTATATTTGATTCCAAATTCAAAAGAGTTTGCCTTAAAGTTGCAATTAATAAAGGCTTAGTGGCTGAAATCAAATATTTTAATCAATCATCAAATGTTTATGATTTGACTTTTTTAATTAATGATATAGCTTTGATATGGTATGACCAAGCTCACCATTTAGAAGTCCTATCCATTTGAACTCTTGTGCTGATGACAAAGAGAATTTGTGTGATATGTAGCGTTTTTTATCCCTCTCCTCATTTCTTTGCGGTTTATTTAATGCTAGAGGGTTAGAAACATACTGATTGACATATGTTTTGAAGTTATTTTCATTTCCAAGTTTAAACAAAGAATTTCCATTCAGCATTTGGTTGGATCTTAATCGAGTAACCCTTTCAGTGACTGAAATGAAGTAGAAATATTATAAGACAGGTTATTAATTAATTGAAAATAAAATATTTAATTTATAGTTTCAAATAACTCACTTTCTTCAGTTTTCTTCAGAGTTGAATTTCTCAATTTGTTAATATTATTTTTTATTCGTTTTGGTTCATCTTCATCGGTGGGACTCAGATCATCATTGTCTTCGTGAGCATCATCACTAGTAATGGTGACTTCATTAACAACTCCATCCACAAGGACAGACATATTACTATCATTTTTGTTGCTTTCACACTTGGCATCTTTTGACTGTCTATTGGAAATTATATTAGCATTCTCAACTTCTAAATAAGATTTGCGATTAACTTTAGCTTGATTTGTCAACTTTTCTGTAATATCCATTTGGCGAAGTATTTCCTCTTTCATTTCTAAAAGTTCTCTTACCAATGGAGCCTCCATATCATCACCATCCAATACGTGAAGTAGATCTTGTAACTGAGTTCCAGTTGTATAGTACCACACATCACCATTTTCTGCCTCACTACAAAAAACAATAAGGATTTAAATGATTGATAAATAATTGTGAAAATTTTAACGAACATTAAAATTTTTAAGTTCTGACTCACATAAAAATACGTCGTGCAATAAACCAATATTTCCTGCCATGTCTATCAAATCCCAAGTGTTCATGACGACAAAGCAAGCCTTGTTTTTCAGCATCTGGAAGGCAGTCCGTCACTCCCATAACTTTATGTTGCTTGCATAAAGCACATTGCCAATCTTCAGATGGGACATTCACAAGAGGAGGGTCCACACACTCTAAATGAAACACTGCAGGACACGTCTCACAGCACAACAAATCTCCTAATCGGTGACATACCCGACAATGGTCATCATAATGTATTGGATCTGGAATGCAACATTTTGTCAATATAACAATTATAATTAGTCTTGCAACATTTTTGCAAATTTCTTTTCCTTAACTTTCATGATATTTTTGCACAACAGAATGCTTGAGATCAAATTTAGCATGCATCACCATTACATGTTAATTATCACTTGCTTGTGAAAGAAAACATGAGGAAACATATGGTAAAGGGAAATTTGAGCCTAACAGTAGGATAGTTAAAATATGTAAACATAGCACTTAAAATATGATGTTACATATAGCTGCATTAAGCGAGAAAGCTTTAGTTTTTTTATGTACTTGCTTGATCACAATAAATCAGAACAGGTAGTGCAATTTTGGTGTGAGTTCAAGACATCAACTAACTTTTGTATATTTATGTATTTGCATAATTTTAGAATATAGAAGAACAACTAGTTGAAATTTAGATGACAAATGATTAAAAAAAGATTGTAAAAATCTTCAAATCTCACCTGGCTCATAAAGTTATCCATGTTAGCAGAATGTTTGAGATCATTAAATTCTAGTTGCACTACCTATCTAATTTATAACTGACAAGCTATGTATAAGGAAAATGTGGAATCACATAAAGTAAATAATGTTCAACAAATTATATATACTTATATTCTAAATATATTTTTATGGTAATATTAGTTATGACCATTATTATTATTTAAATTGCTCCAAATTTTAATTTCTTACCTATTAATATCTCTAAAGTTTGAAGATTAACCATATCTTTATCAATCTTTTTAAATAAGAACTGTATTCAACAGTACAAAAAAGTGTCTTATT
Source organism: Asbolis capucinus (assembly GCA_018249125.1). Taxonomy (NCBI): domain Eukaryota; kingdom Metazoa; phylum Arthropoda; class Insecta; order Lepidoptera; family Hesperiidae; genus Asbolis; species Asbolis capucinus. The sequence continues at coordinate 5,444 of DWJZ01001032.1, read as the reverse complement.
AAAATTGTTCATAATAAAACTTGTCACATATCAGTCTTTAAAAGTACCTATATTCTACAATATACAATGCAAAGTAACAATGCATTTTTTTAAACTTAGAAATTAAAATAATGTACATGAAAAGTTACTTGGATCGCTTAGCTTTCAAGGAGGTTCAGAATTATAAACAGCAGCATTTTTTAAGCATCCTTTTTTGTAATTGGATTATATGTAATTAAAATAGAAAAACAATATTACATGACCCTGTTACTTAGTTGGTAGTGACCCTGCCTGTGAAATGAGTGCTGAAAGGTTCAGTTCACAGCTGTGCATGTGTTTATATGACAGAACTTTGTTCTTAGGTCATAGGTATTATTTGTAATATTTTATAAGTGTCATACATGACGTTCTGCGACATAAAAATAACACTGCACACAAACACTTGCACCCTGTGCTTCAAAACAAAGGTAAATTAAATCTATAGGTGTAGCATAAATAATAAAAAGAATGGGAACTTACTCTCACTTATAAGATCATCTCGAACTGGATTTGTTATTAAAAATTGATTGCACAAGAATTGCAGCACCGCAAGGCGGTTCTCTGATGATGTAAAGGGATATTCACAAGAATTTAAAATTTTTGTGATATTCTGGTCAAAACACTTATCACTCTCAACATAAACTCTAAGGACCTCAGGCCATGTCATGACATCAAGTAAAAATAGAGTGATATTTACACTATCCTTGTGGTCCAACGGTCCAAAATGTGTCTGTTGAGCGTCCTCCTCCCGCAACAATGCTTTCAGTAACATTACATGCACTTCAGTAAGTAAACTACTTTGTTCCTCACAACTCACAGCTGCACACAAGTCCTCTAAGCGGAAAGGGGACAACCTGACCAAGTGCCTGAAGTGACGCAATACCTCATACACACCTACAACTTGCAAAACTAAATTCTGAGGAACAAGCAAGTCTTCTGAAGAAGATGGGAGATCCAATCGAGGGATTTGACGTTCTTGCTGCAGCCAAAGGGGATCTGGGCTAGGAGGACGAATTGTGCTGGTAGTTTTCCTTAGTGTTCCACCTGTGGAACTGTAACTACTAACTGAAAAGTCACTGTCACTGGCTGCTGCATCACCAACACTCCCTTCTGAACTATCACTTCCGCGGTCATCTTCCCCTTCAGATCTGTCGCTATATTCATCGCCAAAATCGGATCCATAATGATATTCCGACTCATGATAGTCTGCTGCATGAGGATTATACCCTCTTCTTGAATAAGCATTTGATAATCCTCCCTTCTTGCTTTTGTGTGATTTTCCACCGCGTTGTTTTCGCGTGCTCCGTCTGCTTATATCACTTCCTTGAGGGGAAGATGCCCTAGACGCGGATGGTGTACTAGCAAGAGAACTCGAACCAATGTTTTGTGCTTGTAAATATTTTGGCTTTTTCAATAGGTGATATTGAAATTTTCGTGTTTTCTCAATACTCCCCGATTTCGGGGGCCTCCCGCGTTTTTTCGTCCCCCTTCCCGACATCATTTTACACTATTGTCAATTATATATAATTCTACACGTGTATCGAAAACTCATTCTTGTTTACAATAACAAAACTTTGTTGTACATAGATAATTGTATTTAGGTTCATCCTAAATCTAAAGTATTCATGATCACTGTGTAGCTCGCGAGCTCTCACAAAACAAATGTCACAATTTTGAAACACAGTCCACGGTTTTTTTTGTAACAAATAGTATTTATTTGTCAGTTCACTGATAACAGACTAGTATGAAATTTTTATTTATGAAAGAAGGCACCGAAAACGCAATGACGCGAAATGTGAATAGGTACATGCAATTCTGAAACGCTTGATGCTGGCTTCTCATTGGTCGATTGTCAGGCCGCCATGTCGTTTTTGAGCCTAGGGGGTTATTGAATTTTCTCCAAATTAGCCTTCAGATGAAAAACAAAGTCCCTGTGGCATTAGATACAAAATAATAACAAACAACGTTGAAAAAAGCATACATTATCTCAACGTACTAAAACTATTGAATTGTCACACAGAACACTGCATCACGTCTAAACTGGTAGCAAGCTATACGGCGGCCATTTTCTTCCTTTATACCAAGTGTCAAGACACACTCCTTTTAATTATTTTTAGTTCCTAATAAAGCACAGCACCATTTTTATTCGGTACTATAAAGTTTTATAATTTCTAAGCATTTTAAATTACATATAATGACTTCCAGAGAAGTTTAAGCGCAATTGCGATTATTATGTTACCGGATATATTTTATAACTGGCAATATTTTTTTGGTTTTTTTTTTTTTAAAGACTCATGAACAAAAGTGTTCATGAATGACACGCGTATTCACAAACAACACCTTGCTTAGAGCATTAGGTACGCATCACTCAACTCTGAGAAAAAAACGCTTTATCGTGTACTCTTCATGATAAGCTATTAAATTCATAAATAAAAAGTTTATGAACAGATGCATAAGTTTTTGTTCTGGCCTTGTGATTGATTACACTAGTTTACACGGTTTATATAATTTCATCAAAATGTGTTTTTAAAGGTACTTGAGTACGGGGAAAATATTTAAAAAAATGTGTCACATCTGGTCCACAAAATATTGAAAACGTAAAAATTTAAAAGTTCAAAATATTAAAATAAAAAATTAGGAATGAGTGATTTTACTCTTTTTCATATTTTTCTTGGTCTGTTTCTTCTTGATCTTAAGAGAGACTAGCAGCAGTCAACTCCCCATACCTGCATCCCAAAAATCTTTTGTGACTGTCTTCGAATATCTTGAGGTCTTTGTGGAACCGCTCACCTCGTTTGTCACTCACTGCGCCCAAGAATTTAGGGAAAAAATTCAGATGAGAATGAATAAAATGTATCCTTAATGACATGTTAACATCCATTGCATGATAATTTCTTAAAAAAACTGTAATTTTCTGTCATCTTTATGATTTCCTAAGAATCCACGAACGATTATTTTAAGAGTTCCAAGTATTTTTTCTTAGTAAGTTTTTAAAAACCTTGTACATTAGTAAACTAATTCAATCATTTTCTTTCATCATTTTTTAATTAAAACTCAAGTTTATGTTCATAAGAATGATTTTCGATATTTGATGATTCACTCCACATCATACGCACTGGATCCAAAATGGAGATATAATTTCCCAATGAGCGTATAAGAGTATCCCAGCGTATCAGAGTAAGTAGTCGCCGAGAAATCAAAATATTGCAAGTATGCTTCAAGTAGTTGCAGTTTCAAGACCGTCCGATATCGGCCTTGCTATTTTTGTGAATATAAATTGTTCAGAAACGTACCAAAAACAATCAGTATTTAATTTACATTCTCTACGAGACATTTTGGCCAAAATGAAAATAAAGAAACACTAGAAATAGCTTCAAAGATAATATTGCGGGTAATAAAAAAAACAATTAGTACCATAACAGAACAATATGAGACAAATTTATTTTCAAACTGTTCTTCTCTGCTATGAAGGTAGTAGAATAAAATAAAACAGATTTTCTTTGAATGTTCTAGTGTTATTTTTGCATTTAGTAAGCAGTTAAAGTATAGGTTATGAATATCGGTATTTTTATATGGAGCATATGCACAAAATCCATTCAGATTTCAATGAAAGGAAATAATGCATCGAGCGCGGATCGTTTAACGCAGGGAGCCACAGTTATAATTGAAAACTATCAATAGTTATTTAATATCAATATTGTCCAAACCCGCAAAGTAAGCACTTGAAATGAAACATATCGCATGAGTGTCGCAAAGACAAACAATTGCCAAAAGGATCTATCTCGTAGACATAGTCTAAAACATAGACCTAAAATAAAGTTTATCTACTTTCATTCTCCTTATCATACCAGTTTGGTCCTACATCCGTTGTTAGGATAACGATTAATGATCGATAATACAGATTACATATTATTGCTCGGATTTTAAAGTTCTAGTCTATCGCCAATAAGTTAACTATATTAATATAAGAAAACAGAGGATATGAAATAAGATCATGTAATCTAAAGCCACAGTTTCAGTCTAAAATGGTCACAAAAGTGTTGTATTCCATCGATAAAACATATCGTTAAATATGTATACTATCATATACGATATAAGGTATCGTATTCATAAGGTACATAAGTTACTCTAGGTACTTAGTCTAACTTTTTGTTCGATAATACTCGTGAGTAAAGTATCGATACTTGTGTCCCTATCGAATGCGGCTGCACCTGCAAGTCTACAATGACTGACACTGCTTCAACGCGGAGCTACGGAGATATATATACGAAAAATTTTACCAGTTTAACAAATAAGCGACATTTAATTTTATGTCCTTTTTCTTCGTACACAATTTGTTCCGTGTGTGTATGAGACAGATGCAGTATATTTTTTTGTTGTAATTCATGTTTGCATGATATTTGTATATTGAAAAATCGTATATGCAAATTAGGGTCTATCTTCTTATTTCTTTAATCGTTTGTAAACTGCACGGCCTAAATGTTGTTGGACCGAGTACTAGCCGTAGACCCCTGCCGGCTATGTCGCTTTTTAGTAGAAGTTGACAATGCGCGGTCAGCTATGTTTGTTTTATGTTTTGACACTTTAGGGTCTGACAAGTGTCAGTTCAGTTCCTTGCGGTTTCTGCTTACGGTTATTTTTCATAAATTCGTTATTTTGTGTAAGTAAAAGTATTTTTCATATATAATTGTCGTTTTTTGTAGATCCACTGAAATGTTTAGTGATTATGTGTATAATGTGGGAAAAAACCTATACTACCTATCCAAAAGTGTAAAGTAAGTCGTTTCGGTACAATTATGACTGAAACAAATGAATATTTGAAAGAACATGTACATTAAGCTAATATTGCTATTTATAGAAAAAAAAAACAATAATAATGCTATTTATAAAAAAAAAAAACTATAACAAAGTATTCGTTTGATTTCTGCGATTGCACCGAATATAAAATAATGCTTCAAGATTTATTCATTGTATTGTCTGGCCAATTTTCCATAATCAGTTGGTGCAGTATGTTTAATAAAATTTTAAAGAAAACAAGCATATGTCGTGTGTGCGACTATGTGACCGTATTTTGTCACCAATACAAGCTATGACTTTGCAATATACATTAAAAGGCTTCGTATTAAAAGGTGATACATATATAAAATATATATAAATAATGTTTTGGTTTCATTTCCTACATCACGTTATAAACATGAGAGTCTAAAATACAAATGCGATCGAATATAGTAGCAGACCTAGAGGCGGGGCCAGGTGGAGCGGGACGTTATCTTTGGCCGTATATCGTAATCCTTTTCCAGGCTGTAGCTGTTAATAAAAAAATCAAAATGTCAAATCTCTATAAAAAAATTGGCGGGTTGTAAGGCATAAACCCAATGCCGTTAAATTTTAAATAAAATATAATAATTTCTGAATGAGAAGGTGAA
>DWJZ01001031.1:0-26005 GCA_018249125.1 Asbolis capucinus | reverse complement strand
TCAGGTCAAATTTAGACAAAACAAAGCATAATTGTAGTTTAAAACCCGAGAATAGTTATAGGATAGGTTTAATTCTAGATAATGGCTTCGTTCCTGCAGGAGAACATAAATATTTTATTTCTAGTAACTGGTTCTTCCGTAGCGAAGTGAGTTCAATTTGTACCTAGTGTGCTAAAAATTTTGGTCCTTCGAGCCGGATTGAACAAGCGACTTATGGATAGTCCGCGGACAGTGGTGTTGCATGGTATTGGTCAGCTGTTAATGGTTTCCCATTTACAATGGAATCCTAAATATGCAATCTTTTTGTAACTCTACATATTTACGTGTTTCGAACACGTATTTCAATTTTTATTGAAATTGTCAATTTTTGTTTAGACAACTACTACAGAAGATAATGGACGGATAGAATATTGAGAACGGTGATTAAAGACTTATCTCACGCGACCATTCACTGTCGGTCTTGTAGAAGTCTAATAATCATAAACATACGTTTCTAAGTCTTGTAGATTACTCCGGTAATAACTGTACATTATACTCGGCCTTAGTCCATTACTGATTGCTGTCTGAGACATCCGCCTTTTATAGTGCTTGTCCACGAATAGTAAAACTACTTCGAAACAAGGTAATAAGGTCTTATATTATAGGCGCTTGACATCCGTACTAAGATTCTATGTGTGGCGGGTGCTATGGATTAACATGGCCCGAGAACAAGCGTTTGTCTGTCTCATAAAAGTCTGTCCTGGCTAGGAATTGAACTTGGAACTCAACAGATAGAATCAGCACAAACTGGACGACAGTTCACTACTAAGCATGGCCGCTGTGCTGTGGCTTGTCCGTCTACTACAAGCATTCAAATTGATACTTTTCATATTAAATTGTTTGGCATAACTCTACCTTATCAATTTAATTGTTAACGGGTACAAATATGACCCAATAGTTACTTAAAATAACATTACTCTTGATGACGACATGAAAAGGGACGGATTTGGTGTTGGATTGACTTTAATATATTCTTCGCGGATAATTGTCATTGTATATTTAATATTGACTATTTGAGTATTAGGTATATATGGTATGAACTGAGCGCACAAAATATTTTTCAGAATGCACTTTTTGCCCCGCACTCAACAGCGTGCTCAGACGCTGTACGCGCGTTTAAATTTAGAACGCGCCCATCTTGACAGTTCGAGCGGTTCGAAATTAGAACATTGTCTCTTAGGGACCCCTGAGATTGGCTAGTTACATTGACACAATAATAATTGCAATAATTTATTGATAGATACCTACATATATTACATTTAGTATTGAATAAAATCTCACCAGAATATTCTGACGCTATGTGATAGTTGCTAAAACATATCAGCCGAGTAAATGATGTATGGATAGGCAGCACATCAATATGGCTGTAACTGGAGTTGAAATTGCTGGACAAATGAATAAAGAACATAATCTAGATAAAACAATTTTAAGTGAAGCAGGTCATTACGAAACAGATAACTTGGCCTAGTATGCTGACGCTACGTGCGACAGTATGACTCCACCTGTTATTGTTTACTCTGAGCAAATAAAAGTCGAACCACTTAAAAGTGTTTAATACTTTTACAGTTGTTTGTTTTGTAATGTTCCGAGAAACATATTGTGAATCATTTTGTGGCGAGACTGTCTTGGAGTAGTGTCCTAATTTTTAGGTTTTCCTACTTACCCAACAACACCAATCTTAAAAGACTCCACTGCTCCTCCGTCCCTCAGTCTCAATCTCTCTCTTGCCTCTCTGTCATGATCCAACTCAATTGATTTTTAACAGCATTTTACTATTGTCCCCATGGATGAAAGTGAAATATGAAGATCAATTGAAGAGTATAAACAAAATGGATGTACAATGGGGATTAGCACAGAAAATTACTCAACGACATGTTAGATCAGGACATGCGAAGGCGGCTTCGACCTCGTTCATTGAAGCAATAATCAAAGGAATGCTATGCACTCAAGTCTTATAACCAAAGCTCTCTTTACTTGCAATTTCACATCACGACATTAGTGCTATATTTAAGCGAAGTGACTGATAAGTATAATTTGCAACTCTTGGAATCATGTGTGACCTAAATTTTTGTGTTAATTGGAGTGTCTTTCATAGCATGAAGTGTCAAAGTCGTAATTAGTGATTTTGGGTCAGGATTAATTGGTTCTCCAATTTGTGAGTCTGGATACGCTGATCCTGTATTTTATAGAAATTATATTGGTGAAATTAATCACGTGATACATTCAGGTCCCCTAGGCAATCAATTGGCAACAGGAATTGTGACATGTCCATTTCCTAATCAAGAATCTATTGATGTGGCCCTCGCGCGCGTTACAGTTATCGTCAACGGTCTATTTTTGGAACGATTGGACAGAGGTTTACTATTAAACACTTAACAGTTTTAGAAAGTTTTCTCTGTTGTCTACCGAATTTTATACTTTGTCTACATGGTCTTCGTCCCCTTTTTTGGCATTTTTCTGCTTATGTATTTAATCTTCGTAGTCTTACCATGTGATTTTGTATAACGCGCCTAATAACTTATGTTGCTATAATCTGTGTTGTCAATTTTCCTTACACTTTAAATTCTGTGATTTGTTTTCATTAACGTGCTCGTGTAATATCATGCGTTTAACCTATCCATCCAATGTTTTCTTTTTTAAGATATTTTCTCTATGTGAGATTTTTGTCGACTTACTTTAATGATTTTATTTAAGATATTTTTTTGAAACGCCCTTTTAGAGCTACATGCAAATTATTAAAAGAATAAAAAGAATCCTATGGCTTACCTCAATTATTTTTCCCAGTCTCATCGTATTTCTCGCCTACGAACCTAAGATCCGCTGACTTATCTCCATCTTCCATTGTAATAGTCCAGATACAAGACGTCGGTGGCAATTGAGACTCTAGAATAGGGCAAGGGAAGTACCAATTTGCAACAACGCGATAATAGGTCCGCTTCTATTTGAGTTCTACAATGCCCGCGTGCCCGCACACTTAGCAGTTTGGCTCGCTCTCAATTTTATATTGTCAATTTGTCTTCTCAATTGTAATATTGTTTAACAGCTTCTGTTAACTACCTGTCATCAATTCTATTAACGATATGTTACGACAAACTTAACTGTTTTGATAAGGGCTTACGCATTTCACGCTCTGTCTATTGCTAACGGATAAGAGGCATCGTGTGTATGTATATCTTGAAAGCATTTGTCTCTTTGTCTGTGGCTAATTGTTATACATGTCTTCGTGGATATGGAGTTAAGATCGAAGGTCATGAAGAATCTTTTTTTACCAATCCCTACGCAACAGTGCAAGGGACATTGAGTTAAAATTTCCAAAAAATAAATGAATTATTATACAAGTTTCGTTAATTTCTCTTTCTTTTTTTTTCTCTTTAATTTTTTTTTCTTAGCGGTTGCGTCCTAAAATTATGGGTACACTAAATATTTTAGTTTTTTACCACAAGTACCCAACAAGGGTAACAGGGATACTTTTGTATGTGTGTCGTATTAATGAATAAATAAATAAATTTGTGGCCATCGGTTTTGACCATCGCTGTAGATATATAAATAAATATCTTTGGACAAATCACACACGGCCGTCTGAACCCAAACTAAGCGTCAGCTTGTGCTATGGTGAACAGACAACTGATAAACATACATATATACTTTTTAAATACATACTTAAATAGATATTTCTATTATACACCCAGACACAGAACGAACATTCCTGCTCATCACAGAAAAGTTTGACCTCGGTGGGAATCGAACCCACGACCTCTGGTGTAGTAGTCAGGTTCACTAACCACTAGACCAACCGGCTTGTCATAAAAAAAAAATAATATGTTTTTCTTCTATAAATCTTTTTGGACTTTGACAATTGTGCATTTCATGAAGAATCATAGTGTACCTATAATTTTATATATATTAACATTTAACAGCTAAATGCCAATGTGCATTAGGTCATGTCGATGGGGAGGCATAGGGTTATTGCACTTTCGAAGGGGATTACACACCCCCATCGCGATAAAATCGGCGCTGCACTTAATTCGTCTACCCGAGGCGTGTGTCACATGCTAATAAACAAAGATATTATTTTTAGGAAAAAAATGTGCATTCGCGTAACTTTATATAAATATAATTCATTCTGATTACATTGCAACATACTCGACCGAGTTTAAACAGTCTGCGTCATCATTTTTAGTGTGTCATCATGATGATATTAAATAAGACTCATATTAAACAATTAATTTGTTTGATTATTATTTGTTTCACACTTGGATTCGAATGTGAATTGAATGTTCATTATACTAGCATTAAAAAATAATGCTCATAATTTTTTTTCCGCTATGTGCATGGTAGGTATTAATGCGAAAAATATATAAAACCATGTAATAAAAACTATCATAATTGCTCCAATACTGGGCGCGGATACCCACTCTGAATGTGAGGGGTACAGGCCAGAGTCTACCACGCTGTTCAATTGCGGGCTGGTGGACTTCATAGCTTCATAGCTTTGAGAGCTTTATGGAGAAATCCCAGGACTGCAGGTTTCCTCACGATGTTTTCCTTTACAGTAATAAGTGAAAATCAAATTCCGATACGCACATAACTTTGAAAATTAGAGGAGCGCGCTGCAGGATTTGAATCACCCAGTCAGAACAACGTTTAAACCACTAGGCCATTACTAAGGTGGAAGATAAAAACAATGACTTTAGTGGAAAGTATCAAAAATACAAAATCATCAAGTTTGTATGGGAACATTTTCAGATCGAATTTGCATCGAGTACAGGAAATAGTAAAAGGGCGTCGTGTTGGTCTAGGCGCGTTGAATATTAGCCACCACCGGTCACCTCACATGCATTAACCTCTTTCTGAAAGTATTCATTGTTGCTACGACTATTGCTTGTTCGGGGGTAATGACACGGCAGAGAGAGATAAAAAGAGTTGTCATGGATTGGTTCGGTCTCCTTACATCGTATGGAGCGAGAGTATCCGCCTTCATCCCATTAATAGTCACACTCGAGTCCAGAGAAGCCCAGTTGCTAATCCATATAACCCTCATTATACCTTAATTATAAGACTTTGAAATAAGAAATGCTGTGTGAATTTAAAAAGATATCATTTGTATCTTCTCGTTCCTTTCACTTCCGATTAGATTGAAGGCATTAATGTCGCTTCTTTCAGCTGTTCATTTAATATTCCATTATTACGATACTTGAAAACATATTTGTATTGACGTCGACGATGCCTCCTACGTATCTCGCATAAATAATGAATATGTACATACATTAATTTTAATATTATTTACCGACGTAATGTATGTATATTTACGCAGTTATCTCGGAAGCATCTTGTGAATGTTGTTAGACGTCCTTTGACCTTGCTGATTACGGTGTGATAAAGTGTGACACTAAAACCATTAAAATACCGCAAATAAAACAGATTTTAATGTTATTTGCGTTCATAATTACAACCCACATTCTCCACTGGGTTTGGATCTACTCTCACAATGTGAGTACAGGCTAAAAAGCTGGCCAAGTGTAGTTTGGTACACTTCTTGCACCTTTGAGAACTTCATAGAGAACTCTCAGGAGTGCAGGTTTCCTTCACCTATATTTCCGTCTATGATACTTCTGATAAAGTTGGTCATAAATTCAACGAAGTAAAAAACAAAATAATTAAGTATTATGACCATAAATCACGTATAATTAAATATGAACACGAGAACTAGTAAGTTAACAATAATATCGGATATTATCGTATGTTATGTTATCATTTTAAAATATTTTTATGCTCGAACACTTACGTAGATAATTTATTCTAGTTTAAGGCTTGGCATTTTCTTATTGTGTACCTACTAATAATAATAAAAAGGAATGTAATAACCCGTCTGCGTCGGTTTTCCCACCCATTTTCGTTCGTATTTAAAATTATAATGTGCCAATATTTTATTTATATAAAAAGGCAGAAAGGTAGTCACGGTGGAGCAGCAGGTGTGTTAATGATGATTACTACATTATTTTATAATAATTAAATCTACCTAAAAACTAGAGTGAAACCGGCCGATGTTAGGTCCGGAGTGACGTGAGGCGCCGGGTTGCGTTCCCAGGCTTGATTCCTGTCATCGACAATGGATATCTTGCCAATACAGGCCGGGGATGCGGCCATGTCCGTCCATAGTATGAATGTGTCGTTGTAGATGTGTAACTATTGTAACAAGATTATAATGAAAGCTTTACATAAATTATTTCATGGCTTGCAACAAAAACTGTACGTATTGTCCAGTACACAAACTTGTTATAATAGCTTTGTTGCTCGATGTTTTTGCCTTGTTCTGTAATAAAAGAGTTTATGGGGAAAAGTGTGTCGCCGATCAATATAGATAATATAATAAAATACAGTGAACCGATAATATTAGAAGTTAGGGTTCATGTTTCATGTGGTAAAGGTATGTTTGAAATACAGTATAGAATAATAAAATCAAAGCAATATGCCAAGAATCACTTGGTTTTGAGTCAAAATTTAGGATTTGCTTATTTTCAATATTACATTACAAATAGTACGTAATTCATATAATTGAACTCATCATAGATAACTTTATATGTAATGGATCTTTGACATAGTTGGGTGTTCCATGTCTTTATCTATTTTTCAGATCACTAAGTAAAATACCTATTTTACCTTCTGTATATTAGCAGATTAGTGGTCATCATTCCCACACTATTTTGAACTACCATTTGGCGTGAACACTAACAGAAAAGACATTGTCTCGGTGAGCTTATAGGATTAATGTTAGGGTAATTCCTTATATTGAATTTATTAAAAACAGGTAGGTAAATAGATGAACACGTTAGTTACGGGAGGCTGGCACAGCAGGTGCGAATTAAACGATGATTGTACTTATATATTAATTTCTATTACTAAATATTTACATATTACTTATACAGGCCGGTTGGTCTAGTGGTTAGTGAACCCGACTGTTACACCGAAGGTCGTGCGTTCGATTCCCACCCAGGTCAAACTTTTCTGTGATGAGTAGGAATGTTTGTCCTGTGTGTGACTGGGTGTATTTATAAATATATATGTATGTTTATCAGTTGTCTGATGACCATAGTACCAAGCTAACGCTTAGTTTGAGCTCAGATGGCCGTGTGTGAGATGTCCAGAGATGTTTATTTATTTATTTATCTAACTAAAACTATAGTGACACCGGCCGATGTTAGGTCCGGAGTGACGTGAACGAAGGGTCGGGTTGCGTTCCCAGGCTCGCTTCCAGTAATCGACATTGGATATTTTGTCGATACAAGCCGGGAACGCGGCGATGTCCGTCTTTATTGCATTTTCGTGTTCGTAGGCGGGTAACTATTAAAACACGTTTAATGTTTGTTGATAAATACAGGACCAAATGTTTATATGAAACAACGTTGGTTGTACAATGTTATTTCTTGTGTCATAGTTTGTTTTGCGTGCAGCCGTGATTTTATTTATAATAAGTTTCTACACGAGGCGCGTAATGGGTGCCGTTTCACCTTCCTTGAACCGTAATGTTTTGTTATTCAAAACACGGGATACGATGGTTCCGATTGCGGGCTATTCGATATCACGAGTATCAGGAGCCACCCCATTCAATAACCTAAACTCGTCCTGAATACGATGTGGCTGTTGTCCGAACGCGCACAGAATCGCCTTTCTCCTCCCATTTACTAAAGTAACGTAAGAAGTGGTATTGTTATCACAACTAACACCTTTGTTTGGAAATAAGTTAGTACTTTTTCACATTTTCGCAGCAAATTTTACTATTACAATAGATTTAACGGTCCAACGATCAAATTCTAAACACGAAATGTTACACGCCGTGAAAATATTATGATGCCCGTCGATTTCAATATCGATTTATAAGAATCAGACTATTGTATTCTAGACTAAGTATATTGACCTGGATGCCGTCTACTTTACATTTTTGTAAAAAATAAAGTATCGTTTATAGATACAGAAAGAATTTTAATGGAGTAACACTATCTATATTGATTTCTCTTTTGTAATAAAACTAGAGAGGCGCAATTTTGTTTTGCAGAAAATAAGAACAGTAGGAAAGATATACTCGTATTACCGATACTGACTAGTATATGAAATAGTTGACTAGTATATAAGAAACTCATATTTAGTGCATCTTACTAATAATGAAACCCGGAACAAAATACGTTCCGCGTCCGCACGCGGTTATGATGAAATTGGGTCACAGAGTTAGTGATAATTAACTTTGGTTTATAATATACGTACATATGTATATTCAATCTATATCTTTTTATTGAAATTTAACTTTGACCTAAGCCTTAACCACTACTAGTACTGAAAATCTACACTTACATCATGAGTGAGAAATGCAATGTTAATTATAAACCTTTGAGAGCAGATTTCTACCTTTTAATTGAATTAGCAGATTTTTAAAGTGATAAATTAGTCTTATTGACTATAAAGTCAGTTAGTGCAAATTTCGCCTATAAGGGACGAGCATTGCGGTTATACGAACTATGTTTTGACCAATAACTATAATGAAATGTTTCGGTTAAATTTTCATTAGTCTTCTGGTACTTATTTAATAATAATAAATAATAGGTTGTTATGTGTTGTCTCATGCAGGTTGATAGTACATAATATTGCTGTTAGTAGATTGTTATGTAAACTATGCGCGGAAGCGTTTTCTTAATTATATTAATACTATAAATAATTAATTATATTGTATAATATTACGTGATAAGCCTAATTAATTCATATTATAGTTAGTATTGTTTGTAGGAGTATACTCTAAGTCTGTATTTTTAAGGTTTTAGATATGGATTTATGTTTCGCGATTTGTGTACAGTTTCGTTTCTTTTTATACCAAAATCTATAGATAATAAAGAAATATCATCAAATCTGGAAGGCATAATTTACTGATTATTAATGTCCAATGACCACTAGATTTTCTTGAAAAATATAACACTGCAAAAAAGGGCAGAAATTGGCTTTACGGCAATCTGGGTGCACGGTAATGCCCCGCCGAGACGACCTAAACGAAGCGTAACGCCACCTATCGTTTCTCGAAGCATTTTGAATTTTTGTTGTAACTTTCTACTATTGGGATAAAATTCTATAAAGATTTTAGTGTCACTTGTCTAATGGCACTCCCGGAAAGAATAAGATGACTGTGAATATACATATATAGTATAAATATATAGAATGTCCCTATAAAATAGTAAAGATATTTATACCGCAGGCTTTTGTGTCAATTTTAATAATATGTTTTGCGTCGTAAGGAATTGTTATGGTATCATTTCTGTGGTCTGTGTCTACTGTCATGTGTGTAACTTGCGGTATCGTTTTGCGGTTTGTTCTTGTTACGAAAGCGCCAGTTAACCTGCAGTCCTACAAGTATCCATGGATGGATGTTTATTCTTCTTGCACGCCAACTACTGAACGGATCCGAATGAATATCATATAGTTTAAAACACAGCAGGCGAATCGTGAAATCCGGTGTGAACTTTGTCAACGCAACAAAAAAATAAATAAATCAACGAGGCAAACTAGTGTTCATTATTCCATTAATATTATAAATGCGAAAATTTATAAATATTGGAATTCGCAATAACATGGCAGTGAAGTAAAGTACCCATCAATGTTGGTCATTTATAAGTGCGCAATGTCCTAATTTAGCAGTCAATGACAATGCATTTGTGAACCTAATTCCTTAGTGGTTCGTAGTCTATTAACCATTAGTACCTAAAGAGACCGTGTTCCCTATGTCGGTTCTGTTTAAAATTTTTTGTACATATTTAACTACTGAAGTTTCGTTCGCGTGGAACAGTTCATCCCCTAGTTTATCCTCACCTTGTTCGTAATTTCAAATGTAGATTAACGAGTACAAATGTTTATTTATTTCTTAACATCTGCATGAATACAAAGTTTCATATTTCGACTATGACGACCTTCCTTTCATACCAACTAAAATACCCTATTTCAACCACATTTTAAAGCATTATTGGAAAAAAAAGTAGCGAAGATTCTTTCGTATTATTTAGTGTGTCTCTGTACAAATTTTCATCCAAATCGGTTCTTTGGTTTAGTAGTGAAAGCTGAAAAGATAGCAAAAAATAGTTACTTCCTTTACTTACTTATAATATTAGTAAGGATTATAAAAATTGGTAATAAATACTTCCGATCATAAATACGTTGTTTTATTAATCTTATAGTGAAACACGGAATATTTAATTAGTTCATAGAGGAAAACTTTAAACTTATTCCTAAATAAAAAAAGATCATTTCATTTGAAAACTATGTTATTTGGATATTTCCAAGTTAAAGAAGAGAGACAATACGTCATATTAGCTACTCACAGAATTTACTAAATAATCTAGAGAGATTTGTATAGACAGATTCTGCACTAAGGAGCAATTTAAGTAACCATTAACGACTCTGAATGCATAAAGAAGTTCTGTTAAGTGCCATAAGAATGTTAATATGCGTATCTGTATCCTACCGCGTTACAAACTATACGATAAATTAAACCCACCTATTGTATATTATCCTATTGCTACACTTAATTATATGCTAATTCAAGCGTCACGTATTGCAAATAGTGTGCACTTCCAGTGCGAGATTTTAATGTACCTTCCTACCACTTATGTAATAGTCAAGTACTCACCTCGTCCATTGAAGCCAAAAAAAACATTATTTGTAATGAATTCCGCGGGGGCCATTATTTACGTGCCTTTGGCTCTTTCATAGTTCCTTTTAAAACCGGTAGAATATGATTTGGTAATGACGTTTGTTTTTGAAAATTTATCTCTGAGCGGGTTTGCTCAGGTCTCGCCTTGGATGCCCAATTGACAGATGCATTTGCAAAGGTTTTAGGCAAAAAGATTTTAATATTTAAGGACAAAAATATAGGTTTCAGGCATTTCATTTCTTTAATTTTGGGACTGAAATAGGGCATTTTTTTAGATTGAATAAGTTAATGCTTGACGTCGATCCCACCTGATGGTAAGTGGTGATGATGTCTGATATGTCGGGTGCACTAACCTAATAAATGTCTATTCACATTTAGTTTGAAGGCTCATTAATTTTAAGTTTTAGTTAATTAAGTTAAGTTTTAATTAATTTTAAGTTAATTATTTACATTAATTGATAGCACATGAAAATTTGTTATATGTTTAACATATAGAATCTTTCCCTTAGATATATAATATGATTCATACTTTAGCATGTACAATATAATGAAAACATAAATTAATGTACATTTTCCTAGTATGCACATAAATGTTTATCATTTTTACCATACTAATGTTTGAGGTTAATTGACGGCCATGGTCTATATTCCCTGTTTCCTATTTCCATTTAGAGCTAATTTTGTTTATGTGTATGATCATTAGTGAAATACAATTCACATACTATGAGGTATACCATACCAGTTTAGCGTAACGTATAAAATTATATTTAAACTACATTTTATTGACACGTATAGTTCCAAATCGAAAGTATAGACTATATATATATATATATTTTTTTTTTGCCGTTTTGCTATACTGTTGAGTATATAATCAATATATCTAATAAGTATATAGAATATTATGATGCACAATATGCTACAGAATATAAAAATTATGCAACTGCATTTAAGAAATCCCCTCGCAAACGTATTTTGAATTAGAACTTGCTGGGTTACCAATGATAAGTACAAAGTGCATATAGTATATTTATTTTATGGGATTAGCCAACACGTGCTGACACATGGTGGTAAGTTACCTATCGTCGCTAACTTTCTAACTAACTTCGAATCCCTACTCAGAACACTAGTTGGTATTGGCTGTTTCAGGAAAGGCTAGGTTGTAGCTAGCTTGGCGAGCTTCACGCAAATATAATGATATCTACTAGTAATCACATTAATAACCGAATAATAATGTTAATAATCTTTTGCTTTCGTGAAACCCTTCCACCAGCAGCTGGCTTTTATCGTTTGTTACGCTGCATTACACTACAACGTCAAATGGCTTACTTCTTAAAGCATTCATCAAAGTCTACAAGACTTATAACGACGTAATAATACTACCATTATTTTTAAAGATGGGGTAGCTTCTATTGTAGCCACCATTCGGGTATTTTTGACTGTGACGTCAACGCATCATTGTTCGTTGCCAGGGTTGCCAGATGGATGGCGTTTTCCCGCCGTAACATATTGCCCGACAAAATAATTTGATTTTTTTCTGAGACGTGGTGTCCATTCGAATTCGATTCCCCAACAATGACCGAACTATGTTGCCAGCTTTGGCTAATTTATCTGAGGTGTGTCCATCAATATTGGTCGTCTTCAGATATCTTCATGCCTGCCTCCTGACTTACCGAGTAAAAGAATATCTATCTACTGAAATAAAGTAGTATTTATATATTTAGAACTGACAACCCTGTTTCTGTGACTGGTTTTAGAAACTGCATAGACAAAAGAAATAACAAAACAAGGAAAGTTTGTTTCAAAATATAGCGAGGTTGAGCAAACGTCGGCCGTCTACCTGCAGATATTAATCGAGGATCAGAATAGTTAAATTATTGGTTCACGAATATACATATATTACAGCTTTAAACAATAGATAATTAAAAACCCTGCTATAGACAGCCTCTTTAAGTTCAAAACTTTCTCTAAAAATGATCGTAATTAAAATAAATGATATATTTCCGAACAAAAAGAACCGAACACTCTATATCTGTGCTAACACCATACATACATACATATAACGTAAAATTTTGACACTTTTTTGTCTATTACAAGTTTTTGTCTTATTACCTTACTTGGTTTACTTCGTAAAATTGTTCAGAACGGCTAGGATTTTTTTTTTTATATCTTTAACTAGAACTGCCCTTATTCCCCTTTGTAAGAGACAGTTACCTGAACGAAAGTAGTTATTGTGACATAACTGTAACAGCTAGATATATATGTATGTATATGGTATTGCGGACTTATTTATCTTTATAGTTGTCCACTAAAAATTTTGTATATAACTTTGCTCTATTGTCAATAGCTTCTGCAGCGTTCACGATATAATTAATTATCAGTATTTAAATTTTTAAACGTTCGATTACATTATCGAAGTTTTTACCCGGATCTCTAAAGTTTTTCAAAATATTTTATAACCTATGTTCATCAGAAATTTTTCTAATCTCCCCAGTAGTTTCGGATTCTATTCTTCTCAAACAAACTACCAATCAAATCCATTCTCTTTATAATATTTGTAAAGATAGTAGCGGTTAATTTGGTACATCAATTTAATACATTATACATACGTGCATGCAATCTATTGATTGAACCGTCTTACAAAAAATGTACATTTGTCGAACTTTGCGTAAAAATAAGGAATTATAAAGTATATAACTGCTTTTTACAGCCAATATTGTATTATAAATATTAAGTCTCTAACGGTCACATTGACTTCTTTCAGGTGTCTCGAAGTTTAGACTGATAGAAGTGATTTATATTTTATCCAAGTATATTTATTTTCTCCTTCGCGTTCAAGTGCTTGGTGATAAGTCAGGTGATCTAATACATCAATATTAGGTATATCTATGTATTCAAGATAAACATGAAAATTTCAATAACAACACACAATTGTTATCTATAAATTAAGTAAATTAAGTATCCATTTACATGTCGTTAACCGGTAAATGGTTTTATCAAGAAGAATGATATATATAAGTCTAATGAATTACATCAATTTTGACATCTGGCAGACCTAGCTGGATAGTGACGTCATAATTATATTGATAATAATTTATAATTACTGAATTGATACTTCCTGGGTGGTAAGTATTTATTTCTAAGCGGTATCACTACGAGTCCGTCATGATATATACATAGAGCGCGTAGCAGTATATATACATATATTATATATTATTATATCCCAGGTGTATTACGTAGTAACTAGTAATAACATAAACCAATAACGTTGTTGTTAATATACTCGTCTTAGTTAATATATTATATATATTTGATTTTATACGTACCTACATAGAATCTTTTTCTTACATCTATGAATGTCACGCGGTTTTTTAACACCCCTCTCGGGAAATGGGAATTGTTTGCTGCCTCATTATTTACTAATCTTCTTAATTTGTACTATTTTGCAGTATCAACAGGAATCAAACGACATTAAGTTGATAACGGTTGGTAAATAATTGTTAGATATGACATGTGTATGTATGTAATTAGAAGATACACTAATTAGTATTACGGCCATTCTCTATATTTTATCTGTACATAATCGTTAAGTCGGTTGTCTCACTGCCATCAGGAAGTCTCATTAAATGCACAAAATTAAAGTGATACTTGTAATGAATTTTTAACTAATTTTACTTTTTATTATCTTAATACCATACTTAAGTAATGCTTACTAAAATAGCTTCCTAGTACAGATTTTGAATCTAAATTCAGCTAAGGAGCTATTAATTTATTTTGATGAAGATAGACAAAATTTCGAGTTTATAATAGGTATTAGGGAGAATTACGTTACCTATATGCACCGAGAATATTGATATTATTAAAAACCACCTCAGTAATTAGAAAACATTTACTTGCATCATATAACCATAGGGACTAAAGAAATATAAGTATACCCAGATTTTATAAAATTAAAATAGATCACACAATTAATTGCGCACAATCTTAAACTTATCTTATCGTTTCAGGGATAACCCTTTTTCTCCGTTATTTTCACCTTACGACTTAAACTTCTACACACTAATTTTAACTAGGTCAGTGTGTTTGCTCGTGTTTGACACTTAAAGGAGAGATGAGTAACAGTAGTGTATTTTTGGCAACGACGTATATTTAGAATTGCGTAGCAAACTTTCTAAATGAGTACTTTATTGTAGGTGAAATACTAATACGTCATCAAGTATAAACGAGTAAGTTTGAAAATACCTCTAATTTGTTAGGGAACAGTCATTTTATTTTTATCTACCTCGCTCGGGAAAACTCCCTGAGATGACTCACTCGTTTAAGAAAACGTAGTAGGTAGGTACCTACTAATAACAGAAATAGTACTATTACACGTGTTACAAAATGTTCTAAAATCGGTGCAAATTCTAAATGAATTTTTTCCAAATAGACTTGACGATTTTGTATGGTATAATCGAATATGCACCGAGTTTAATTAAATCTTTCAATTGTTCAAGTAACTCTGTCGCATAATTGGTAATAATAAGCGAAAAGTTGTTTTCACAAAACTTCTTCCATTTGCAGACATCATATATAAATGAATATAATGATGTATGAAGTGATGTGTATATGATATCATGTGACAAATATAATGTATGTATGTGATTTAGAGAATAGCGTACACAATGTACAAAAATAATACGTACACGAGTTCTGATTTCGTCACAAAATGTGGCGCGTGTTTGCGATCATTCAAATGTAAATATTAGTCTTTCTTCAGGTAGACTTCTAATATGAGGTGTGGATTTATCAGATTACAGGCTTGTCTAAACTGATTTTAAAATAACTCGTGTAGATGTTTTTTTTAAAGTAAGCTAGAAGTACTGCGCCTCATTTGGTTGTGCAGAGAGATACATATTTGTAAATGTAAAAACAGAAAATCTCGTTCATAATACAATTGCCGAACAATAAAAAAATTAAAGTATCTGCCTATATCACATTGAGTTTTTTTTTATTTATAGACAATAGCTTCGGGTTCTGTGGGGTTTTATCCCGGTAAATCGCCGTGGAGAGCCGTCTGACGCAAATGGGAACGATCTCACATATTGGCACCTGTTTTAATTAAGGAACCTACTAAATTATGTTTTTATTTGATTAAAAGTTTAAGTATAATTATGTAGTATTATATCATAAATATACGTAGGTGTTTTACCATTGCGGACAACCTTGAAAATACTAAATAAAACTGGTTTTGTTATTTAATTTGCAAACAACGTTGAAGTGTGAAGAGAGACAAAATTATATAAAAATCGTAAAAGTAAACATATTACTGCCGCACTCAGACTTTTTAATGGTTATTTAAATCGGTCCTTATTACTTATTCTATAACAAATTCTGTATTAAAGGGATTTAAGTAGCCATTAATGATTATGGGTAACAATTAAGTCAAACTGTAAGTTACATTATTAAAAAAAGTTTTGATTATATGTGTTGCAAGTAGCCTCTTTGGATTGACGATGTTAAAAGAGGCAGGTGGTGTATGGTTTTTGATATAAAAATGGTTTTGGTAAGTGGGATTGTAGCATTTCTTAAGTTTTAATAAATATAACACAAGTTTTTCCCCATTTAAGGTCATGTGTCTTAACTCGGGAGGGTTAAAGTATACCCTACAAAGTTCTAGAAATGTATTGTTGTACTAAAAATTCATGAAGTAGTAGCCAAACTAAGTGACGAAACGTATGTTTATATTAAGCATGAAGACGGAAGACGTCCGACGTGATATAACAACTATGTAATAATAATAATCAGGGCCGCCCTCACGTGCCTTCATAAAATCTGATATTAAAGGCAGGCTATTAGGTTAAAGTATTTAATGTTTTAAATTACGGAATGTCACGCACTGCGCAACGAAAGAGATGCGTGAAATGTATTAGCTATGGCAACTGGACTGTACTAATGAAATTAAATAATGGGCTGATACACTTTATTTCTAGTACATTTCCATTAATTTTACGAGAGTTTATCCGGCCGAATCTCGTTTTCAATAGGATTGGCATAGAATCGAAATTGAAAGATTTTAAAACAGTTCCCAGTTATTGCATTTTATTTTTCAACAATTTAAGTAAAACAGTGAGAGATTACGTCATATCGTACATAAATCATTATTATTTTTGGATAAAAAACATTAATTTTGGTATGTTTATATATTATATTTATTTATTTAAGATTTACATTTATTTATGTAAATATAATATATATTATATGCGGAATTTATTTATGTTTTATTTCAATATATATATTGTATAAATAATTAATTGATTGATTAGTACTAGTAGTAGTAGTTACTTAACACCTACCATCAGCATTCTCCACATCCATCCAGAGTTGACTGGTGGACAATGCCATTATTAACTCTTGCCCTTTGTAATTTCTTGTAAAAAGTGACATAAATATGAATAAATAAAAAAATAAATAAAGTAGGTCAACTCCATAATTGTCATTGTCACTGTCAGTTACGCGGAAAAAAAACACATACATACATATCTCTCACCGTTATACCAATATTACCTTCAGATATTTTTGATTATTTGCTATGGGATAGTGAAATTTATTTTTAACGCTATTTTAACATAATAGTCATGTTGTTATAACATGTTATAATAAATTGATGGAAAATAAAATGCATTAACGTGCAACTGTTCCGAAATGGTTCAGCTTCGATTTTATTTCGATACTATTAAAAACGGGAATCGGCCAGCTGATTATTATAACTGAGGAGACCTGTTCTGTGGATTGGTAGAGGGGTTTATGGCAACCCAAGCGTTGGAAGTTTTTACCAGATATTGGAGACCGTAATGTAATAAATAATAAACTAATCTAGCTT
This sequence comes from Asbolis capucinus, assembly GCA_018249125.1. NCBI lineage: Eukaryota > Metazoa > Arthropoda > Insecta > Lepidoptera > Hesperiidae > Asbolis > Asbolis capucinus. Next base: position 8,423 of record DWJZ01001031.1, on the reverse strand, counting down.
ATATATAAGTTCTATCCTACAACTATTGGAGCTCGACCGCTCCCCAGGTATCACACCTCGCCTGGCGGGAGATCTATTAATTGATAAAGCTATGAGTTGCTATGATGAAATGGATATCATCACTGATTCAGATTGATAATATCATAATCATGATGATGGGATGCTGCTAAAGGTAGCAGAACTGGCTTTCAAGCCCTAATCGGTATCAAATCGAGTATTGAGCAGTTAATTCCAGCGAGAAGATGGTAGCTATCGCGGCTAACGACACGGAACGATAATATAAGTAATCCTTACCAATATTTTTTTTTTATTTAAATACTTTATTGTCAACCTCAAACTGGGGTAACAATGGGCGGATTTAATGCTTAATGGCATTCTCTGTCAGTTAACCCTTGGAGATGTCGAGAAATTGTGGCGGGTGTACAATAATAAATTAATGAATACTTACGTTCATAAAATATATGTATATAAGTATAAATAATATTTATATATAATACAATATATACATAGTTAGATAATGCTATATACATATATTATAAATGTGAAATTAATGCGGTATGTTACGCTGAACCGACTTTAATGAAAATTGGTACATAAATAGATTAGAGCTTGAGAAACGACAAAAGGTATTTTTTATCGTGGAGAAGGTTTTTTAGGGGTTGAAATAGGGGATGTTAATTGATGATGACGAGATTGATGTTGGAGTCTTTAAAAGAAGAGTGCATAAGCATTTACTAAGTTAGTGCGCCCAACACCTTAGATCATCACTATTTTCCACCAGGTGGGATTGATGACAAGCATTAACTTATTTTATATAAAAAAATACAAAAGTTTGTCTTACATTTATACAAATTATTTAACATAATTTCCTCTCTACCGTAGTGTGTCCTCGGTGCGATATATTTAGAACATCACAGTATCACAACCTTGGTTTTCGCTTACACACTACATAACCAGGTGGATAAAATTACGTATGGTTGACGTTAGTCATTGAAGTTAACATGAGAATACTGGAAAATAATAATATGCAAAATAATTTACAATGAGACTGGCAATGTTAAACTCCGGGACTATAGTTACGAAATATTAGTTAATGAAAATAAAATTACTTCTGATAAAGAAGTGGCTACCGCTTTTGAAAATCACTTCCATAATATTCCGATTACTTTAACAAATGCTCTAGCTTCCTCTCCGATGGGAACATTTTCTCTTTTAAAAGGTAATTTTGATGAATGTAGTGTTTTGTTTTTGAGTACACTAACACTAGTGATATTCTTAAAGCTTTTAAATCCCTGAAACTAAAAAGCACGGGGGATTTGTAGGGCCTTTCAGTGAAAATAATAGATCATATAACAGATGTCATAGCTCCACATTTGACAAGAATCTTTAATGAGTGTGGGGATCTGGGCATTTTCCCGGATCTTATGAAATGCAGCAAAATTATTCCACTTTTTAAAACAGGTAATAAGGGCGATCTTAATAATTACAGACCAATTTTTGTATTACTAACACTGAGTAAGATCTTCGAAAAGTTAATATTGAATCAAATGCTTACCCATTTTAATATTAATCAATTATTACACCCTGAGCAGTACGGCTTTACTAGAGGTCGTAGTACAACTGATGCTGGGGCTAGGCTCTTAAAGCATATTCCAGAAGCATGGGAGTTGTCACAAAATGCTATAGATGTATTTTGTGATTTATCTAAAGCATTTGATTGTGTTGAACAAGAAACGTTTTCATTTCATTCATTTCATTTCATTTCAAACGTTTTATTATTAATTTCAAACCCTTCAAGAATTTTTCGCGGCAAAAAGTAGCCGATGTGCTTTCTGAAGTTTTATTACACCTAAGTACCAATTTTCATCAAAATCTGTTTAGTAATATATGCGTGAAAATATTACATGCAAAGTTTTTATACCAATATCGACGCGGTTACGAAACATTTTAAATGCAAACGCGTACTTACCATCTGTTTATTTTATCAATATTTCGACCCAGTTGCATGGATTACGGTATGACTGACGGCGAAATCAGGCGTTTGCATTAAAAAAATAACAGAGTTACGTTAGCATTAAAATATTAATAGTACATCGAATCTGCTGCTACCAAAAGAAATTCTACAGCAAATACAGAAAAAAATATAGGTATTCTGAGCGTACAAAAACGAATAATTTCATAAACATTTCAGTTATAAAACACATTTTATATGCAAATCATCGGAACGGTATAAAGCAAACATTGCTATTTTTCAAGTGAAGGTGTTTGACACAAAAATTTTTATGTCAGTGGAACGAGCGCTAAGCCTTTTACAGTTTCAAAAAGGTGACACAGTTAACTATGAAGTGATGCGACTACAAATGAAATCTGATTAATGACTGTATCTTTGGACAACTCACACACGGCGATCTGACCCCAAACTAAACGTTAGCGTATTGTAGTGATCAGACAACTGATAAAGAAACATATATATATTTTTAAATACATGCCTATATTTAAAAACAGAACAAACATCATAGAAAAGTTTGAACCGGGAGGGAATCGAACCCTTTTGTTGTCGCAATCAGGTTCACTAACCATTAGAAGAACCGGCCTGTCATTTTACATCATTAAAACAGGACTAATTTCAATCCATAACTGTCCCGACTCGGGTCACAAAATAAAGGGTTACAGGTTTTAGTCCACACCAGCCAAATCCGATAGATTTCACCTTTGAGAAATTTATGGGGAACTCCCATGGTTTCCTCACGATGTTTTCCTTCACGAAAGCAAGTGATAATATAGTAATACGCAGATTTTGAAGATAAGAGCTCCGCGCCAGATTTGAACCCTTCTACGGAACCGTTCATGTACCTTGGTTCGTACTTGGCTCATTTTATTTCCTTGAAATTTGTACGTATTTTCTCATGTCCGCCACCGCAACTAGGTCAACAATTAAGATATTGCCTCCGATCAAAGCAGTCCAATCCTTTATATCGTCAGCGATTGGACTGGATTTTCAATTGCTAAGTTCTTCGCTAAAGATATTCTGCTGAAATTTTGTGCTTCAATCAAACCCACGAATTTCTGTTTTCTAGGTTTTTAGAATTTCATATTTATACGAGCAATCTGCAGCTACCTGATGGTCTTATTTTAAGCTAGATTTTACCTGCGGCTATTTCACATCATCATTTTTAATTCCATAGTTCATTGGAACACAGGTCGATATTTCAAAATCTAAACCAGAAGTTCAAAAATAAACTAAAACAGCAGTGAACTAGTGGTTGGAACATTGGTCTCTGGACGGGAGATCCTGAGTTCACATCCTCCGGGCACCTCTAATTTCCAAAATTAAGCGTGTATCAGAAGTTCCAGAAGTCCAAAAAAGTGGTGGTATCAAAGTGACTTTCTATTCGGGAGAACCGGATTCTAATCCCAAGGTGCGCACTTCTGACATTTCGGAGTTATATGCGTTTTAAGCATTTAAATGTCACTCGCTATTTTGAAGTCAGCAATCCGCGGTCCGCGGGCCACTTGTGGCGCATTTGCCACTGTGGTGTGGCCAGCACAGGCCACATTTACACGACGCAACTTTGAGTTCCTAGTGACTCCGACGACGACACATGTAACGTGGTCCTCACAAATATCCTCATAACATTTTGGGCCATCATAAAAGAAAAGGCTGCCTACCCATGATAGTGTATGCGTTTTTTATAAGCTTCCAATTAAATTAGATTTACCAATTTAAATCTCTTTTAAGGCGTACGATCAATATTGTACGGGGGAGAGAGGGCAGCTACTAGTAAAATAAACAAATTAAATAAATATCTCAGGACAACTCGCACACGGCCATCTGATCCCAAACTAAGCATCAGTTACTATGGTGGTCAGGCAACTGATAAACACACATGCGTATTTTTAAATACATACTTATATAAGTATTTTCATTACACGCAGCCAGCAAACATTCCTGCTCATCACAGAAAAGTTTGTCCTGTGTTTAATACAGTTCTACAGTACAGTATAACAGTTTTAAAAATAACGTCGATTACTTTAAAGATTTAACAAATTGAAATTCTCTTAAATCTCTGACGGGGAAAGGACCTAGCTTGATACATCGAAGGTAATATCTTAGACGGTCACCCGCGGTGGTTTCGACGCGGTTAGAAAACGCTGACAAATAGCAAAGGACGGAAACAATTTCTTTAAAACGTTCCGTATTAAGATAAATGTATTAGTCTGCTTTTGTAGTTAACGTGTGTTATTTTGACTTATTTTATAGTGAAACAGTAATAGATCAGCGGCCATATTGGTAATTAAAAACATAAATTCCCCATGCCCCATCCCCCCACACCAATTTTTAAGCCAGTTTTACTAAAATATTAAAAATCACAAGCTTTAATTACCTTTTACTAAGCTTTAGCATAAACACAAAAAAAATCTTAGCTTTATTGTTAATTATTCAAGAGTTCCCTTGTCTGGAGCCACACCTGATCGTAGTGTCGGTCATGCTCATTATATGTATAAATGTTTTGTCGTCGACAGGCTTATCCAAATGGGTCTAATTAAGCTTTAAAAGATTTGACTTCAAAACTTAAATATGTACTACAGTAAAAAGCTTGTATAAACAGATCTTCCTGTAATTACATCGGAATGCATAAGTTTTAATTCTTTAAGTCAAACTATTTTATCATTTAAACATCGAGCTCACTGAGTGAAACTTAGAAGATTACAAACACAATATACCAACATACATTCTTAACAATATATAAATATTTTGGTGTTGAGTTTACGGTATATTGGTTATACTATAATTTTTTTTTTTACAAGCTTTTATTCAACTTGCAGTGTATGTTTGCATATTATTATAATATTTGGTTGTTCGGGTCAAATCTTGCAAGCTTAATTATACCCATTTTCTCTTACACTACGGAGTAGAAATTTTGCATGAAGTTTTCACTTGATGACAATGCATTTTTATGATAAGCATGACCTGATACTGCGTACAGTATTGGCTCCAGACTCCTCAACGGTTAACAATACAGTTCTGATTTTTTTTATGTTTCCTTGTATTATGGATCTATAATTAAAGCTTGTGTTTTAAAGGTATTTTATTAATTTTGTTATCAATATTATTTTATAAATATTATCATAACTATTATATTTTTACATTCGGAGATATTATCTTCTATTTCAATCCTCTAATTTTTTTTTCACAAAACATAGCCTGAAGTTACTCGTAGCTAGCGTCTCTCTTTCTTAAATTCTATATCTGAAGTAATTTCCGTAGAAGGACAAACGGACTAACTTAAACATTTAATTATCCTAGGTAGAAGTTTGTTCCTCTTTCATCCAAAAACCACGAAACGGATTTGAATGAAATTTTGCATAGAGATAGTTTGTAAACTGGAATAACAGATATACTTTTTGTTATCATACCGCGTGAAGAAAACTATTTAAAATTAGGATTGTTTAAGTTTTTCACTTCAATTTGTGTTTCAATCCAGTAAAGGCACGCAATGTATGCACTCAAAATAAGGCAAGTACACAGATAAATCTGTCTTGCAATAGGAAAAGAAACAAGACATAAGTGTCACACAGTGAAGCTGGAGCCGGCAGTTATTCTGGCAGTTATTGCGTCATACGAAACATAGTGGCTCTTTGGACGTGAAACGCACAATAGTACCTATAGCATGAGCCAGACGGGAGAATTTGAGAAATTGTTCATGGGACAATTTGTTCGGAATCATTGGGTATATTCGGAATATTGACGATCTAGAGAAGACACCTCAAATCACTGATGAGTTCCGTTCTTTGGAAGTCAATTCCATGCACTGAATAGACACATTAGTTAGTCAGCTGAGAACTCTTGAGCGCGTATGACTTCCGAAATTTCGAGTAAATTAAAGTGTTACTAAGTTTCAAATGCCTCATTGTATTCAGATACTGCCATAGATATTTACATAGAATAGATACCAGAAGTTTTTTTCTGTCGGCTTTTTTTCCTTCTGGCCTACACTAGCCTACAGTTCTAAGTTTGCATTATTTATAAAGCCGATGACAGATAGGTATTGTCGATCGAGACTTTAGGCTTTATCAAAGAATTTATTTAAATATATATATATTGTTAGTAAATTTATAACTCAATTAGGGACTTTGTAATGTAAAATTTTGACTTTCGCTAAGTAAGCTTTTGGTTCCTAATACGAAATAAACAGCTTCATATTTAATATAATAATTTAATTTCATAACACGTCGAAATAATATAATAATCAGTAAATAACAAGATTGAATTATTTGAAAAATAAATACGAATAAAATAATTCTCAGCCGCCATGTTTAATTATTTATCGTTGCCTAGCAACGTTTATTACTTTTAGCGGTGTGGTTTAGAATCGTCCGTTAAGCGCCATGCTTCAATAGGCATCAGCTTCACAGCAGGTTCATCAATATGAAGCGCCACAGCTTCGCTTGCTGTATTCTATAGGATACAGCAACATACATAGATACATTACAAGAACGTGTGCAGGAATAACATGAGTTATCGTTTCACCATCGAACGAGCCGACGCACGGCGGGTATTCATCCCTTCGTCGTTAACACACCATCCGTAAGAACGTCGCCTCGGTCTTATCATTCGTACCGCGAAGGAGTGGAATAAGTTGTCCGCGTCGATATTCCCGTTTGATTATAACGTAAATGTCTTTATGTCAAGAGTGAAGAGGCTTTTATTAGGTTAGTGCCCTTTAGCATCAAAGACTATATCGCCACGTACCATGATTTGATTGGTGATTTCGTAGTCAAGCGCTAACTTACAGAATACCTTTGAAATGAAAAAACCTTTAGAAAAAAGTAAACAAGACGTTCACTTTGTATAAAGCTTGCTCGGGACCGTTAGTACTTAGTATCTAATGTTTTTTTTATCCAGTGAATTTATTTAGAATTTGAAGTTGAATGTCGAAGTCGATATTTTTTGTACACAGAACAAACTATGTTATGAACAGAAATGTTTGTTATGAACAGAAACGTTTGTTATGAACAAAAAAGTCTGTTGCGAACAGAAAAGTTTGTTATGAACAGAAATGTTTGTTATGAACAGAAAGGATTGTTATGAACAGAAAAATCTGTTGCGATCAGAAAAGTTTTTTATGAACAGAAAAGGTTGTTATGAACAGAAAAGTTTGATATAAACGGAAGAATTCGTTCTGGGACGGATGGGAATTGAACCCACGACCTATGGCCCAGCAGTTAGATTCACTAACCACTTGACCAAGTCCAGTGAAATAGATGTTCAATATGTAAGTATCAGATTACGTTTCTAACTCCTCCAACTGGCAAAAAACCAGAAACAAGCTGAAATTATGATGATGAGGCAAATGTAAAAAACGAGGCGAATACTTAGCACCCTAATATTTCCCACACGAATCTTATATTCACAAGTAAACCATTTATTATTTATTCAATCAATCATTGTAGAGGGTATTGGCACTTTCGTCTGAGCCAAAACAGAAGAAAAACACTCTAAAAATAAAAAACAGTTAAGCGTGTTACGGGCCGCAGATATGGGTTCCGTCCTGTCGTGCAAGCAACTACTGAGCACGGGTCTTTTTTCTATATATTTTAAGTTAATGCTTCACTACAATCCCACCTGATGGTAACTGGTGATGTAGTTGTATATGGTAAAGCGCATTAACTCAGCAGAAGACTGTTCACTCTTCTCTCGATAACACCTACATCATACAACACAGACGCTGGTAATTGATTCCAATCCTTCACGGTACACTACACAAGGGACGAGGCGAAACGTGTCGTCCGTACCGGATGTACGGATGTAAGAATGGATGATGTAAGGATGGATACCCGGGGTGTATCGTGTCGTTCGATGGTAGAAGGGGAGTGGGAGTGGGGGAGAAATAAGACACGTAATTCCTGTACACACTCCAAATGTACCCTATAAAATACCGAAAAGCTTGTAACTCTGCGCTTGTACTCGAGGCTTTGTACATTGGTTTTAACCCTCATATTGAGGGGACCAGCCTACTCCACAACGCAGCTCCGTTGCGGATTTGTAGCAGGGTACTCCGCTACCCTGCTTTAATACGGATTCATAGATATCATACTATTACTTAGCGGTACGCATAATGAAAGACGAGGAAAACCGAATCGGATGTTTACGACATATATTTTCGTCGTACTCCGGGTTGTTCGATGGAAGAAGGGGGACGGACAAATGTTGTCCAACAAGTCCTGCACACTCTTCAAAGTGTACGGAAAAAAAACATGTAAAAAACTTTTCAATAAAGTTTTTATTCTATACAAATATATAAAACAGGAATTTTATTTATTTATTTATTTATTTATTGTACATACAGAAGTTTTAAATTGTATACATTATAGATCGTTGGTCCCACACTAGGATTCCCTGTGTTGTGGATGACCAACAC
>DWJZ01001030.1:0-26007 GCA_018249125.1 Asbolis capucinus | reverse complement strand
AATATTGAATTTTGATTGTATGTTAATTAACAAAATAATTATGTGGTTTAGACACTAATTTCTAAATATTTTTATTGTCGTAGCTATTATATATTTCAATAAATAGACATCATCATCATCTCAATAGGGAGACATCAAAAATTTACAAAACGATCTGTAAATTTCACTAGGAAGCGTGTTCAAAATTTATTTTTAACCAATTTAACAGCCCTGGGTGCATCGTATACAGGTGTTATGATATTATTGGCCTCATTGAAACCAGAGACGTGGAATTATATTACGTCCAGACGCAGAAAAATGCATTTTCATGCATTAATATTTTTATATTTACGCATAGGATTTTTACCTTTTTGATTATATTATTTTATTTGCAAGCAAAGGCCCAATTTATCGCTCCAATACATATTATGATTTTCCGCATATGTAGTTAATTCAATGCAAACAATCCTTGTATCTCAAATAATGCATTTTGTAATAATTACTTTTCTACTCTAATACTTACTTAAAATAGTATCAGCAATATTATTATAAAGTATTATAACATATATTATAATAAAGGGATACTGCCTTCGTTTCGCTTCGGAAGAGCCAGTTAGCAATGAAAGTAGTTATTGTGACATAACTCTAAGAGTTAAACATATGGTATCGCGGACTTATTTGTAGACATTAATGTCCTTTATAAAACTGCAGTACATCACGTTGCTCTATTGTCAAAAATTTCCGCGTTGTACGCGACATAAAGCTTATTTTTTAATTTTTTTCACACGTTGGGTTACATTATCAAAGTTTTCATAGGGATCCCTAACATTTTTGAAAAAATGTAATAGCCTATGTTCATCTGGAAGTAATTCCCGTGGATTTTCTATTATATAGTTGTGTATATATTTATAAACTTTTATATTCCTACTATTTTAATTAATACTAGCAATTATATTATAAGCTATATTACATATTTATATATTAAGTTATACCTACTGATTATATTAAATGATTTTTTAAAATATAGAATAGCTTTACTACGGATATAATGACAAATAATGTTTTCTTAAAATAGTTTTTAATTGAGTTTTACTACGCTGTTCTGCATTTATTAGTATACGTAGATGACGAGGCAATTCGTTGATGAACACAGGTGTTATCCATCGTCGTACACGTTAACCGTAGTAATTTTTTACCTTAGCTATGGCTAATTTTGGATTTCTTGCTGAGCGGGTTGGGTGCGTATGGTCTCTCTAAATCTTGTGTTCATTACTACTGTTGTTCCAAGAGGATATTAAATTTAAACTTTTTTTCAATAGGTAGAATTTTACATATTTTAAAGAGTTTTTCATAATCTTTGTTTAGATCCCACTTTACTTTATCATCGACTAAAAGTTTTAAGAATGTTACTTTTATTTTTTTATTTTATTTAAGTGTGTAGGAAATGAGAGACCGTATGCACCCGATCTGTATATCACAGCGACTGCAAGCGTATAGTAAACCATGTACATTAGACCCTTGTTATTCATGTATTGTAAATTTTTTATACAGGGAATTGACCGTAACTTTATTAACATGTATATGCGAATTAAAATTCCAGTCTGCAGTTAACCCTAAGTTACTATTTTCATGCAAATAGTCGTATGTGTGCCCGTTTATTTGCACATTGATTTTTTTATCTCTATTGTAGGGGGATAATATAGACGTGCATTTAATTTTATCCAAGTTGATAATAATTCCATTGTCATGTGACCAATTAAGTATATTATCAAAGTCTTTCTGGACCACCTGCTGGATGGTGTCTTGATCTTTGTGGCTGAACACAATGCATGTGTCGTCTGCATACATAAACTACTTACATTGTGTTATAATATTCACCATACTATTCACAGTACTATTATAGTGGTGAGAACACGACCGCCACATCATCTCATACTATAACGTATTAATACTAGTTTAAAGTAATAATTACAAAAATGTAATTTTAAGATTGAGAAAGTAGGACAACAAAATAATAATTCAATACAAAAAAAGATGGCGTCTCTGTCTTATTAATGTTGCAATACAGAGGGCGCTAGTGAGTATGAATATACACTCCCTCATCCAATAGGTTAGGAAATATATATTCAATACTACACTTACTAGGCCGAGTAGAATTCGTACTGCCCTTTGCTGTAACTCGCCCGATGATACGAAAATCATGACGAATATATGACTTCATATTAACAGCGGTTTCATTTGATTAGACACGGCTATTGTTTGATGGTTTTGTAAGAGAGCGCCCTTTATAGCTCTAGGGCTGACCCACACCAGTAACCTTTTGGAACATGATTATAATGTAAAATATTAATATGCGCTTATAGCACGGCGTGTTGTGTCGATCGTATGTGATCGGGAGAGTTAAGCAACAATGTGTACGATCGGAAAGTTTATGGGTGTACCGGTGGAACTTTCATGAGTGGTCTTGTGCTTTGGGGAGCAACTTTAGAAAACTTCCGAACTTGGGTTTGCTTCGCACTTCTCCGCAGATTTGGATTAACGCACGGTGGACTGCAGGCCTCCTCAGGGTTGAAAACTGGTTTTTTCAGTAGTAAGTCATTAATAAAATGGCAATATTATCATAATTAAATATTAAAGATGTCCCATTTTACACATATCTTGATATTATAAATATTACTTAGTTACTATACAAGTGGTAGGTACGAGTATATAATAATATTTAAATTATATAGTCATGGTAGATGCTAAATACGGACTGATATGATCATAAAATGTTAATAATTATTTGTTGAGTTGAAAAATCTGTTATTAGAAACTGAAACCTCTCATTTCAAAATTAATTGTACATATGCATAAATAAATCAATGTTTCTTTGTTTGTCCTTTATAAACTCTGAAATAGTAGGAGATAAAGCGCTAATGTCTTTAGCAACTTTGTTCAGAATTCTCTGGAAAAGGTTTTGGTACCAACGTTATATCGATTGGATACAAATTATTTCACACACAATTCAGTATTTTACGTCAATAATTTGACCAAAACTACAAATACAATTAGGGTCATCAATATTTTTATATTTTAGTAGATCGATCAAAACCAAATTAACACATAACAAGACCGTAATTGGCTGTTGATATTAAATTTTATAGTATGAACGGCCGCTGGGAACTCGATTATATCCTGCGTCAAGACCGAGTAGTACGAGATAGGATTCCGCAGTTAATTTTAAAGCAATCGTAACTTAGTGCCGATAGTAACTTAGTGCTTGTTTCGATCGTAAATGAACGAAAAAGTTAAGTAAGAGGACGCCGTCCACTACCGAACCTAAGCCTAAAAGATTCTCCGCCACGCTGCTCCAATGTGGATTGATGCGGGCTTTGCCACCCGAGCGACGAGGCGTAGAGATTTCGATCTGATGATTGCAACCAGGACCGGTGGCTTGACGTACACTGTGGAGCGAATCGACCGCCAAACAACTCTTCATCATCACGGCCAGTAACTCATCTTTTTCTTTCCGTTCTTAAGTCATCCTCCTTCCTATTTTTCTTCTGTTACCCGCCCTGAAGCAGGCGTCCGGTTGCAGGCAAAAAGCAGTGATACCCTAGTAGTTTGAAGGTATCTTAAACGGGAGGTTCAAATTGACGAGCTGATCTGAGGTGACACTGGAAGGGGGCCATAGGAACAGTTTGGAATTCAGTAATTAAACGACATAACTCCATTGAATTTGGTCTCGTTTAATTCATCTTGACTTGAGCACTTCGCTAGGGTTATCAGGATCTGAAGGTGAAGCTTGAAGATAGCCACAGGAACTAAGTAATTAAACTATGTAAGCCCATCGAGATTCAGCTCGTCTGATTCGTCTTGTCGAGTACTTTGGTCCCAGATGGTTATCAGATCTAATGATAGTTATGCCTTGGGGTTTCTTAACAAAGAGTAATGATATATGAGTATGTACTTTAAGTTATTTGATTTTCCTGAAGTTCTGTTCTAAACCTTTCATCAAAATCGGTTTTGTAACTTAGGCGAGAATAGGCAACAAACTGCCAGACGACAGATTTACTTTTACATTTATGATATTAGTAAGGATTTCTTATGCAAGTACATTACAGTCACGAACTAATTTAATGGTGTCAACGCTAGTGTCAAGCTGAATCCGAAGGCGATAAAATCAACGGGTTTGACGGCTTGCGGCTAAGACTTACGGCTACGGATTGTAAGTACAGCTGCGACTAAGGCGAGTGGCTATGGCTTTCGGCTGCGGCTTGCGGCTAAAGAGTGCGGCTGCGGATTGCGGCTAAACAGTGCGGCTGCGGATTGCGGCTTGCGACTTAGACAACGGCTTGTGGATGTGGTTTCGGCTACGGCATGGGGCTGCGCCTTGCGGCCTGCGGCAAGAACTTACGGCTGATGGTTACGATTCGCGGCTGCGGCTTGCGTCTTCTAAATATATCTTTGATCTTGTCATTTGCCATTTAAGTATAACTATATCAAACTAGATACCCGGCGCGCACTGCTACGCATACGATACAAAATACATCCGCTCGTTTGGCTACTTATAACAGAATACAATTGTGTAAATAGATTATATTTTATTACGGAACCCTAAAAATATATAGTTCATCATTCGTGAGCAAACTCAAGGACGTGTGATTGTAAATTTTGGATGGATACGTTTTTTGTTGCCATGTTAAAACAATAATAATTATAATTAACCAAAACCGGATAGCAACCGGATAGTGTTTTTTTATATTTATTGATAACTAGCAGCGTGGTAGAGCGTTTTCTAGAGTTCCTGTGTTATGAGGAGAGACGGTACTGTGTTGCTCCAACCTGTAAATGACCTACTATTGACCACGGGTTTCTTCTCTAGAGACGCAGAACATACTCCACAACGCTGCTCCAGTACGAGTTAGTGGAGTTCAGTCCTTTAGTGGTGATTAAAAGGACGTAAACGTTTCCCATCGAGGATGTGACTCTCTTTATAACTCTGGAGAGGTTCCTTCATAACTATGGATACTTCATAACTCTTCATAACTTCATAGGAGGTGCTGGGTATACTCTACCACGCTGCTCCAACGCAGAATGGGAGTTAGACACCACGTCAAATATCGGAAGTTTTTATATTTCCCGAAGGAACTCTCAAGAAGTTCTTCTTTCCTACTCACAGTTACAGATGACGTTTTTTCTACGACTATATCGACACCTACAAAGAAAAACATCGTAACTCATTTTTTAGTAATTTTGAGTTGCAATCTTATGATTAATTTGTTATTCGCAACTAATTTTTTAGCAATTTTGAGTTACAATCTTATGATTAATTTGTTATTCGTAACTCATTTTTTAGTAATTTTGAGTTGCAATCTTATGATTAATTTGTTATGGTTTACTTGCAGGTGTCGATATAGTAAACTCATGCTTAAGCGTTTTTTTTTCATTTAAATTTTCATCCAATATATTACAAGCTTTCGTCATAAGGCACTCTAGAATTCCTCGCGTGTCTTATATTTTTAAACTATACCAACCATATCTTCCCATCCTCTCATGATATTTAACCTTTGCTGGTTAAAATAATTATTTTAAACCTTCTATCAATTGCAAGGGAATAATGAAGTAATGAATTATTCATGCTAGTGATGATAGCGATTTGTCTATCTGTCTATTGAACTGTATGGAACTTGGAAACAATGCTAATGTGTTTAAGTGAATCGTCTAATTAATTGTATGTAACTCGTGTTTGACTAGGGATTTTCTTTTGATTTTATTAAAATAATAAAAAAAATATATTTAATTCAAATAAGTCAAATTTTATTTACAGTTTTTATATATGTAACATTAATAATTAAATGAAAACAACGTATATATTTATATACAAATTAAACTTCGAATTACATCGAATATTAATAAAATAATAACATCAGCAACATAGTCAAAGTTAAATAAAAATATATTGAATTTAACAAGATACATATTATTATAATTCAGAATATACTCGTTAGATGTCGCTTATATTTAAATGAGAGTTCATAAGAAGCACTGGGTTTCGATTTAAATAGAGTTATCAAAATAGGTGCATCCAAAAGTTACGAGGTAACTAGCACAAAATTTTAAAAGCCTAATTGAGAACCACCTCCTTAAACGGACGAACAAACGAACAGATTTACGACGTAACTAGCACACAATTTTAAAAGTCGAATTGAGAACCTCTTTGAACGGACGAACAAACGATCAGATTTGCTACAAGATGTTCTCTGTCGCTTATGAACATTAGACGTCAAAGGCGTGATATGTTATCAGCTGAGAAAGAAATATTATCACTTAAGCCCTCAGCCGAGAAACCTTAAGCATATCTTGTACTATCTCAAAATTACAGCAAGTCGCGTTTTTTCGAAAAGAAATTTCGAGAAATAATGTCCTTGACCCAAAAATCCCCAAATTCCAATTTTTATGATATATGAATATTGCTAATATTTTCTACAATCAGGACACAAAGACAATCTTAAGAAATTCCTATTAATTTCGTTATAAAAATCTTACACGTATATGTTAAGGGCATTGTATATGTTTATATTAAGAGGCAATTTATTTAATGATAACCATAAAGACTGATGCTGCGATGCTGATCAAACAAATGGATTATAATAGGTATTGGAATCACGAATACCTTCATTTGAGTTATTTAGCTAAGTGGCTTATAAATCTCAGAAGATGCTTCGCTGAGTTAAATCGAACTTTCATAACACTAACATAGTACTTTTAACTGAAAAGGGTACACAGGATTTTAACTCAGTTGCACTGCCCATCCATTAAAATATCGATATAAATTACAATAATCGTTAGTACCCCTTTCTGTCAAACACTAAATAAAATAGCAAAAAATTGTGAATTAATTTGACATTTCTGGAGTTTACAAGTTCTTATGAGGTGATAGTAAAGCTGTTATTTGTTGCTGGATTCAACACTTGCATTTGCGGCTACATCTCATACTTGTCCTTGCTGCTGCATACTGAACTGCTGCAGTTTTGTATTATTGTTGCCGGAATAAACAGATCTGATGCCTTTGTTCTGTAATACGAAGATTTATTCTATGTCGATTGTTTGTCCCCACAAAAATATGTCTAGCAGTATCTGCAGCTGCAATCAATCTTCCGTTCATAGCCCGGCAGCTTGTTTCGATTGCAAGCCATTGAAAAAGTTAACCAACAGCGGGCGCAGTTGGTAGAAAGATTGGTGACCGCAAAAAAATCATGAAAGCTTCCGTTTTTCGGAAGGCACGTTAACCATGTTTATTTCTTGTAGTTTTAAATATGAATGACGTAAGAAGCACAAAAGCAGCAATGTTACATCTCTAAATAGTATCAACAAGGTTGTTTACATACATAAATCATTAATATATAAATAGAAAAACAAGGGACCCAAAATTGAGCCCTGAGGTACACCCATTAGCGCCGATGAACCCAAGAACTTTCAATCATTAAAATTTTGTTGAAATTTATGCCATGCGCCTAATTTAATCCAAGTCACAAGGAATAGTGCGGGTGTGAGTGTATAAACGTTATAGTTATTGTTACACTAGCTATAGAAGTGTTGAAATAGTACATACAAAATTGAAAATGCTGGGGCTCAGCTATTATGGAATGACAGAATAATCGCGGGAAAGATGCCACTACTTAAACAGATTGAGAAACAAACGGTTAAACTGTCATTCAAGTGTTTCATGTTTTGTAAGAAAACTGGATAAGTGTTTGCTCAAAACAATGAAATGAATGAAATGAAATGAAAACTGTTTATTTCATCTTAGGAACCAAAAACTCACTTAACGAAAGTCAAAATTGACAATGTATTTGTATGTACTTTATCACTATTTTCCATGAAGGACTCGAACAAGTTGTCCACGTCGGTGTTCCCCTGCGATCACAATGTAAATATTTAAAAATACAAACTTTAATAGTATATAACTGAAGAGTTACCTTGCCCGGAGGCAATTCTGAACGTAGTATCAGATCGTGCTTATCATAAAACTGCATTGTCATCGGAACTGAAGCAGTACGCAAAATTTGCAAGAAGTGGGTCTAATTAAGCTTGCAAGATTTGATCCACACGAACTAACAAAATACTACTATACACCGCATAAATACTAATATACACTAATACACACCGCAATATTGCAAATTCTTATTGCATAATTGGAAGGTTCCAACAATAACGAATATTAATGTGTTACAACAATAAAAATATTTTAATTATTCTTAGTCTAATCGAATAAAAAATCAATGCGCCGCAAAAAAAAATAACGATTGTTGTCATGAAAAATATATTTTACGATGTCGTTGTGTGTAACAAAAACAAATTATATTAATTATTAATTAACCCTATAATTGCAGGCCATAACAATCCCACAGTTGATGTGTGATGAGGGTGTACGGATTGGTAGACGTTATCTTCACAACTTAAAGAACTTTACTGGGAATTTGTAACAAAGTAAAGCATTTTATAATAGACATAATTTTTTCAATCACAGGATTCAAACTCTGCCAGGATTCGTGTAACCAATATTCATAGGTATCAAAACAGATGTTCGTTTTTTACTACACCGTATACAAAGGTGGAAGGTTATATCGATTTTGTGGTTTTGAGGTTTTTTTTGTGTGACAGTTTTGGTAAAATCACTTTTTCAAGTTAATAGATTTTTAAGTACCATCGAATACTTAAACTCCTTAATTTATTTACAAAATTTAAAATCTTCAATGCACTTCCGAAGCTAACGCCCCTGCATAAAATGTTATAAGTCAACCTTATAACCATTTTGTGTTGGAAACCGAAACCAAAATATCGATCTTTTTTATAAAATCGATTTTTATTTTTTATAGTTTTAAAGTCGCAATGATGCTATGCAGTTACACTTGTAACACACTTCCTCAGTGATTCACGCCAGCCTTGACATGGCCCACGCGTGGGCGAGACAATGGCGTCTACTGACACATAGCTCAGTTATCTCCGATGGGAAGACTGTGCATCGTTATTAATTTGTTTTTATTTTTACAACAGGTGCTATATGATGTAACATAGTTTTTAGATATAACTAGCGGACCCGGCAGACGTTGTTCTGCGCGTTGGTGTGATGTCATAACAAAAGCAGCGCCACCTATTTGTAATATTTATATTTGGTGAAATAAATAATTTTTTCTTACCTATCAAGCTCAATGACTTGTTCAAAGCATTCAATTTTTATGTTATTAACAAACAAGCAGACGTGTCACCTGATGGTATGTTATCACCTCATTGGATTGGACATTACCAACACCAGGGTGTGGTGTCATTAACTCATTGCCTGCCAAGAAGAAAGTGATAGACTCGCACAGACGAGGACGACGAAGAATGAAGTACGTCGCTGAAGTAAGTGGAATCAATAGCCACAAACTGACCCCAGACACTCCAACAACATACTGTTTCAAGGCTGGCAGGAGACTGGGTGAGTGAAAAAGAATGGGAATGATTGAAGGGCGGAGAGAAAAAATAAGGCGGAGAGGAACAGAGAAATATATTATACCATAACTCAAAATATACGCTCCTAGCTTATAGCTTGGTTGGTTTAGTATTTAGTAAACTAAATAATAAACTTTGAATACATGAGTAAGGTTAAAAAATCTATTAATAAGCATTAGCCAAGTCATTAATGCACAGACAGACGTGCAATTAGCAACTACTTCATTCAACATCTATATTCTATGCTTACCGAATTCAGTAGCAAAAAACGGTTAGGTTAGATGCACATTACTGCCTCATTTCATTTTAAAAACGTTAGTATATTGTGCCTCTTAATGTCGTTAATGGTTACTTAAACCGCTTCATACAAAATCTGTACTAAGGAGAAATTTAAGGGACCATTAAAGAATTAAAGCGTGGGATTTTATTCCTGGTGTAGCAATTCGGCGCCCTCTCTGTTTTAAAATTATACTTAATTTAAAACTTATTTATTTTATTTAGAGTAACCAGAGAACATTAAAAAAGCTGATCATGCATCTGTATTGATAAAATTAGTATCCAAAATCCGTACTTAGGAGCGATTTAAGTAACCAATAACGAATTTGAGTATGTCAACTAGTAAGTAAATAAAAATAATTATTTATTTATTACGTCACACCAACAAGATACACACTAAACTTAACTACTACTCATAGCCTATTTTAAACATTATTATTTTATTAATACAGGTGTAAACATCATAAATACATTAATTACAAAAGTAAATTAAAAATTTACGAATCTTCTAGGTAAATTTGCAATAAGAGTTAAGTGCGGCACGATGTATCGAACAGGTTGCTTAATAATAAAATGGACTAAAGAAAAAAATACATTTGATTTATGTTAAATACTAAATTATAGTAATTAAACCATTTGTTTTACAGGATGTTTGCTCGTATAAAAACTTTGTTATTATTTTATTGCAGGGGTTCGGGGTTCGATTTCCTGCCGGCCCGTCGATTATGAAAGTTTTGTATTCATGTTCGTTTATTTGTATGTACGTTTATATATACATATGTATATTATAATGTATATATATGTGTGTGTGTGTGTTTGTATAAACTTTAACCGCCTTTCGTGATTTTTCTGTTTTGTCCAGTTGTTAGCTGGTATAGCATTAAGCTCGCCATTTGTACCATATTGTAGTCAATAAAGGTTAAATAAATATAAAAAGTATCGCGTCATTTTCAATTTCAAATTTCTTGATCATTGGGAGGATAAAAAGAAACGCCAAGCTACATCGGGTAAAAAGTGGCCCGCACTACAATCGCATATCGTATGTGGCCCGCGGACCACGGGTTACCTACCCCTGGTCTAAACTAAAACACAACTTAATCGACCTAATGGTTCGTCTTTGAAAACTTACGTCAAATTACGTCGGGTAAAAAGGTCTGTGTGGCCCGCACTGCAATCGCATATCGTATGTGGCCCGCGGACCACGGGTTACCTACCTCTGATCTAGGCTAAAACACAGCTTAATCGACCTAATGCCATTAGTTCGTCTTTGAAACGTGACTTAAAATCATTACAGGCTGTATACCTATCGCCAATTCTTTCTAGGCAAAGGTTATCAATATTACTTCAAGCTATCATAAAGGTCAAGTTTACTGTCAAATAAATTAATAATTATAACATAAAACTACAAACAGCCCTGGCTTCGCATCGAAAGAACTAGTTACCAGAAAAAAGTAGTTATTGTGACATAAATGTATAATTAGTTTCAGAGTTGCCATAATAAATTTAACTTGTTATCCCACAGGAAAAAAGCCGTTTTCTGGGATAAAATGTATCCTATCACCATTTCCGGGTTTTAAACTATAATTACGCTAAGTTTTATCTGAATCTGTCCAGTGGTTTTCTCGTGAAGTTCGAACAAAGAGAGAGACAATAAATTCGAATAATTTTTTTTTGTTTCTATATTAATCATAGAGCCTCGATGCATTAAAATTTACAAATAAATATATATAAAGCATTAACCCCGTTACAGTCTTAGCACCATGTCTTGTCCCAGTATTAACATATAGTATGTTATAAAATTATTATAATATATTATATATGTATATTATGTAGCGCCTTCTCTTAACGCAGTATAGTTACAGTAGTAGCCTCGAATATTGACAAACAATCAGATATATAAAATGACACATGGATTCTTCGGATCTAGAGTCTGCGAGTTTATCTGTTTATGAAATAAAAAAAGAATTGGCAACCTCAGTCGGTGTTCATAGTCATGCTCGGATTTTAGGCGATCGAAAAAGTTGAGTTACAGCGGGCGAGGGAAGGATGGGTGACTGCTACTGGCTAAAATGAACGTTTCCGTGCTTCGGAGGGCACTAAAGCAAGTCCCGGTTATTATGAGTAACCTACCAATGTATTCCCGGCCAAGTGCTAAGCCAGTTACTTGGAGTAGGTATACGCAATGTACGCTGATCTGTTGCGAATTGGGGAAGGCCTTGTTACTCGTAGGTCAGATATTATGGACCCAAAGGCCTCCCTTTAATATTTATTGACAAAGCAAGTGTATTTTACATAAATTATGAATACGAAATGTTACTAACAATTATCATTGTACCAGTACTGTCTCACTACTGGGTTTTGGTCGACTCTCAAATTTTGAGGGGTGCAGACCATAGTCTCCCACGCTGGTCAAGTCATTGGTAGACTTCACACTCCTTCCAGATTTTTATGGAAAACTCGGAGTGCAGATTTCCTAACGCCTTCTTGGATCAAGCAAGAGCTAACTAACTCTTGTAATATGTACGTACCAAAGTTTCGAAATTTACAGGCGCATTTGGGGATGGATTCAAACGCAGAATCTCCCGTTCGAAGGACCAATTCAAACCATTAGGCTGTTACTGCGTTATAGATACTGACAATAACACTTACTAAAAATACTAGCTGCATAAGAAGGTGTGGCAGATCTTTGACAGCCGAACAATGAACATTCTACCAGGTAAAATTAGCAGGCGAGGTCAAAAGTGACAGAAGAGTACAGACAAATTCCAGTGATCTAAACTCGCACTATCAAAAATATGGATTATTTAAGGTCCATCAATTTTAATTAATATCCTAAAAAGATAATAAGGCATAATTTATATTTTTAAAACAAATTAAACTTGCTTAATTTAACTTGCTTGCTTAAACACAGCAAAACTGTATCCAAGATTGCAAAGCCGTTTTTGAATTTCATAGACAACAGAAAAGTTTTAAATAAGTCCAGAGACAACAGAAAAAGTTCTAAATATTATATTATTCAGGCAGGACAGGCCGGTTGGTCTAGTGCTTAGTGAACCTGACTGCTACACCGGTGGTCGTGGGTTCGAATCCCACCCAGGTCAGACTTTTCTGTGATGAGCAGGAATGTTTGTTCCGTGTGTCTGGGTGTGTAATAGGAATATCTATTTAAGTATGTATTTCAAAGTATGTTTATCAGTTATCCGATCACCATAGCACAAGCTGACGCTTAGTTTGGGGTCAGATGGCCGTGTGTGAGTTGTCCAAAGCTATTTATAATTATTATAATCTTGGAAATTCTACAAAAATTACACCTGAAATACTTGGAGACACATTCTGATCTATGTTATTAATCTAATAATACCTTATTGTTACAGGCATGATAGCAATGATACTATATTACAGATATTTCCATTCTAAAGGTCCTATACCATGGAAATATGCCCAGGAAGATATTGAATTAAATAACAAAGTAGTAAGAAAATCTAATAAAAGTGAAAACAAAGGGACTGGATTGACTCATGTGAGATCTTTTAAGAGTAGTAATAAAGAGCAACCTTCAACATCTGAACATATAAGGGAGCCACCAGAAATTCATCCAAAAGTACAAAACGAAAATGAAAATGCAGATAAGAAGTTTTTGCTTGATCATTGGATTGCTAGATCTGGCACACCAACTTTTACCTCTGCCCCTGTCGGTAACCTTAGTATGGACACATCGAGTATAGAGTTGTATACAGTTGAAAACACTCCACAATCTGTTATGATGAATAGAGAACATCCAAACAAGCATTTAAATGTCAAAATCAACAAGAAAAAAATGTGTTCACCCACTCAGCTGAAACTAAAACTTGCTTCAATAGATAACATAGAAAGCTCGATTGATGAAATTACGTCTAGCACTCTTAACTTACAAAAGCGGAGGGGAATTTGTTCCTCAGATGAATTGAGAGATGAATTAACTAATCTTAATGTTAATGTTTGCAATATAGTAAATGCAAACTTTATGAAGACATTCAAAAATGATCACAGCTCAGAAATAAGCCAAGACACGGATGGTTCCAATAAAAAGACTTCATCTGATTCAATTGACATGGACCTAGACTTGAGTTTCAGCGATATTAATAGCTCTGATATAAACACATTCAATGAAAATATAGTCCAAAAACTATGTCTAAGTGCTTTAAAAAATATAAAAGTGGGTAATCAGGATGCTGACATAGAAAACATTCAAAAAATCGCATTAGATATACTCAAAGAAATGTACGCCAAAAAAGATAAGAGCAAAAATGGTATTACCAGTAGTGACTTGCTTTATTTAAAACAACGTGATATTGATACTCCTACTGAAATTCTTTCGGTTCATGACTACGAAAACATTTGCGCTGTCAACATAGCTCGGGAAGCTTGGGGCTTGCGATCTTGGAATTGTTACTGTGATATTGAGAACTGGCTTCATGATGGGAGTGTCGTAAGAGATAGAAGTCGAGACACTCTTACTTCGGGTAGTTCGGAAATAAGCAGTTGTATATCCCAAGAATTAAAAAATGCAATTCTCGCTGCACCGCCTTTTCCTAAAAAACCACACACTTATTCTAATGTATTTGTTAAGTTTGATCGTAACCCCGAGGATTATGCCAATACTGTTATTTGTCCTACTAATGATACATTTGTTGCAAAACCGTGCATGGTTGACACTAGTAAAGACCCGAACCATCTAGAGCCTATTTTAGAAGAATTAGATGATCTAGGTGATATAGACCCCTCAAATAAAAAACGTTTAAATTCAGAGCGATCTTTGGTTGCCACTATAGACGAAATTCGAAAATCGACAGTTACAAATTCACCGCGAAACTTATATCATCGAAGAGAGCACATGTTTGATTCACCGCAGTTTCATGCTACTTCAAGTATGGACACTAATTTGAAAAAAGCTCTCTGGAAGGAGCCTTCAAAATTTGACTCGAGCAATATAATGGAAACGTTGCCAGAAAAAGATAATGTGTTAAATGTATCACATGGATCGAAATTTGAATCGGTTAATAAGGAAATAAATATTACGCCTACTTTATCTCATTTAAGTGCACGTAATGCAAATTACAATGAAAATACAACACGTCGCCAAAGATCAGTTTGCAATCCTAAAATACAAAGTAAAAAAGTCAGTAATAAGTCCGAAGATCGGTTACAAAATTTGTGTAGTACAAATGCTGATTTTCTGCGTCAATTGGTGTCGGAAAGTTCATTACCTTTAGGTTCTGTGGAAGAACTCTCTTTAAGAAAAGCGCCTTCATTGCAACATTTAATAGAAAAAGATACATCTATGCCTGTAGTGAATACTGCTGTGTCAAAAGTATCTAACATCAAAAAAGCGGCGAGAAATAGACCTAGGAGAAAATTCTCAATTTTAAGAGAAAGATTTGAACCTGGTAGATATTCACTAAATTCCAGTGAGGAGATATTGTTCCAAGAGTCAGCAAATGCATCACAAGAGTCTGATTTAAATTTAATACACGTTAAAAATCATTTTCAAGGTAGCGTAAGTAAAACTAGTAAAGATTATTCAACAAAACACTTAAACACAATTGACGTAAAGAGAATTAATTCAAGTATTGAAGTGCCTCATTTGACTTCAAAAGATATTAAAGAAAAAAGAACTATATTTATGAAGCAAGTGTTAAGTCCACCAAAATTTAATACTAAGTTAAGACATAAAGTGTGAAGTATAAAAAGTGTAAGTATTGTAATATTGACAAAGTCAACCACGTGCATTTGTATTAAATTTTTAATACTTAAATGGATAAGTTCCTATGTATGTGCATGTGATTTAGGTATGAAATTGTGCTATGAAAGTCATCATGTAAACACCGATCTCGATAGTGTAGTCATTTTTTATTGACGCAAGAAAATTACAATAAGAAAAATCCTTGAAAAACTTGTAATTAATGTCTATGTCGTCGCAGGACCGCACTATATTTTTTCGACATTCCTACATATAATAAGCAAAAATAGATTTACTTTCGATAGTGGAATACCTAATATATGTAGTACCATTAACTTGATCTTAATATACTATGTCTTCCATTTTCAAAATAGTGATATTGCGTCGCTCAATATCCACTATAGAGCTATCGTTATCGATATAATTTATTATAAGTAATTTTAATTAAATATTTAAGTAGAACTGTCTCTCCCCTGAAGTGTATAAAACGGATATTTAGGTTTCAGCCGTAGCCTGAACATTTGGCATTAACCTCAACGTTTAACGCATATAGAACCGCCGTTTTTTTTTATAAAAAATGTGTTCATAGGTTTTTCATGTACATTTTCTCCACGTTGACACCAATAAGGTGATTCTGCATTAGTCTATCCCTTTATTACTGAATCATCCAAACCTTGAGAATTTACAACGTTGTCGCTTTTAGATTTGAAGTGGGAATGTCCAAGCCAAATTGTATAGTCAGTTTCTGCTGAATTTAGGAACTAGTTTTCTGTGTCTTCAACATTCTCGCTTCTGACCGCCTCTACGTGGTGTAATCCGTTTCTGGATTGATGATTTGATGACACGATCTATCCTTAAGGAAGATGTAATGAGATAGAGGCATCATTACATCTAAACCCTTTGCTGAAGCGAGGTAAACAATTTTTGCGGTGAATATTGTGGGTTAATCTCAAATTAGATTCAAGCTAAAGCTTTAACACCTACATTAATCTAAAGTGACTACAATTTGCCACATTTCCTATTTTGCCATGCTGACTGATTTTCAAAATTACTTTAATATTTAAGAAAATCATTTTGTATATATGTAGGCTGACTATTCATATAGTTTAACAATTAGTCAATTATGTGATTACAATCAACTATTGTAATGTAATGTATAAAAAACTTAGGTACCTAAATCTTGAATAACTTGCGTCTTACTTTATAACGAGAAAATAACTAAAAATAGGGAAATTCTGAAAGTTTAGAGAAGTAATATAGTTTGGCATTAGTAAAATCCTTTCCCATTCTGTGTATAATGTCGATACACATGTTTAAAAAAGCATTATTGAATAACTTTCAAACTCTTGTAAAACCTAAGAAGATATTGAGACTAAATTTAAATTTCGTAGGAATCTCAATGAAACTTAGGAAAGCTCTCTTGACTATAGTCCGTCTTTAGTATTGATAATTTTAAACATTATTTAAAAGCAAATCTCGAACCGTAATGTAAGAAGTAATTAGTATATAGTAAATGAGAGTGGTGATTGTTAAGGTTTTAAAGAAGGCACATCAATATGTAAGTAAGGGTTAAGAAACTTTTATCTGTGATGCAAGTGCCTTTATATTTTTGTTTCTGCCAGTATTGTATATTTTTGTAGCTTTTATATTGTAAATACATTTATACAATTCAAATACTTGTCATTTTTATTTCAACTATAGGTAAGTATGAACTTACATATAAGCAATTTTTTTATTGGTCGTCGGAAGCGTGCTGTGCAGTACTTACCGGTTACGAAATTATTAATATTTTCCAATTTGTATGTACACCAGGTTTATTTCGCTCAAGGAATCTATTATCGATTTCACTTACATGGAAGTGCGTTTTAAGTAGCTTTTTGTACGTTATGTGAAAAAAATTGTGCTATTTACATTTATTAGCTATTTGGACAAATGTAGGTCTACCAGACTTATGAGAAAATAAAATTAAATATTTTTCATAAAAAGTTTATTATACTCATAAATGAAAAGAAGGCCTTATTTGGATTCAATAAAAAATATAAGGATCTTTAAGAAATAAAAACAACACTTTTTTAACACATTTATTACTGAAAACCAAAATTTATAATGAAGGCGTAATATAAAATGAAGCTGCCTCAGTACTTGTAAAGCGACTATGAATAAAAATATTGCTCATAGTCATATGATATTTGCTGCATTTATAATGCATTAATAAATTAAAGTTATAAATATAGTATCTACCTTAAGGTTTTTTAGGACTATAAGTATCACATCACATAATAATTTAGAATTATAACTCATGCAGTATCAGTTAAAAGCATATTAAATGCTAATCCATTGTTAATACAGATGGAATTTTAAGATTCAGTCTTAGAAGGAAATTTGTCATCACATTGTAGAAAATATTAAAATTCCAAGTTGCCATAGTGATATTTGTAATAACATGTTACTTACATCTATGAATATAATAATTATATAAAAATATATGATTGTGCACTACACATACAATCTTCAGTATAGCAAACATACAAATTATGGAATATTGTGTTACAAAATTTTGGATGTAAATTGATTGATTGATACTTGCAAGTGAAATTATATTAATAATATAAAGTAAGCAACAGGGTATTAATATAAAATATACTTATTGAACCTTGATGATAAAATATTATTGGCCATATTAAAAAATGCTTTAAAATTGAGCAATATGAATAGGCACATAAATGCAAGTCTTAATCTAAGAAATAATCTTATTTAAATCTAAATATATAGATATCTTAAAAACAAGCAAGAATAATATTTTTGCAAACATACATTAGTAGTTTTATTTAGTTTGCATTTGTAAAATTACTTATATAATTTGATAAATACTTATTTACTGTATTGTAGACCTTATATTGTGACCTTATACTGCATCACCTACAGTAGTCTAACTTTCATAAAATGATTGGCATTTTGATTATAATTTTATAATTGATTCTATTATTCATACTTGTAGAGGTCAATTGCAAATGTTGTATAAAAACAATTACAAGTCTGTTGTCATCACATTAGTAAGGAGACGTATACGATGAGTATTGCAAGTCTTGCAAAGAATATGATCATCAAGGGGATAACATCCTCGACCATCAGCTTCAGACGATAACAGCAGACCACAATCTTCACAGCGATAACATTTTACATGGAAACTGCGGTCTAAGGCTACCACACGAACAGTTTCCTCTTCCCCATCCTCAGGCATGATAGGCAATTCACAAACACAACACCGAGGCGCAAACTTCTTGTGAAAATCCTCAATACAGTGAATTTGGTTCATTGCATCAACTGTAAATGGTATTCCATCAAGACTTTTCCCACATACAACACAAGTAAAACAAGTTGGATGATATGGTTTCCCAGTGGCTCTAAGTATCCTGTCTAGAATAGGCTTTTCGCAAACCGAACACTTCTCTAAAGTCTCAAAATAATCAGCTTCGCAATAAGGATGTCCCTCCACAGCATAAAATGGTTTTCCTTGCAAATTAATATTGCAACGATAGCAGCAGAAACATTTAACATGATACATATTTCCCATTGCTGTACAGCCTGAACTCTCACCAATTACCTTTTCATCACATTTTACACATATACCAAATATATCTAAATCTTGACTGTCAGATATAGATTGTACCAGCAAATTGGTAAGTGCATCAACTTCCTCTTCTTTGGGTAATGGTGATTTATTGGGACTCATTTTTATATTATGATTGTGAGGCTGCAGAGAGGCCTTGCCATGTGGATGGGGGTTAATTGGCTCATAAAGAGACTCATATGTGGATGTTTGTGATACTCCATACTCAGGATACTCATTCTGATATATAACCGGATAAGAAGGTCTTTCTTGGTTGTAATTCAAGTTTGTAGTAGCCCTGACCAATTCACTATAATTTGAACTGACTGGTGAAGGTGGAGGTAAGTATTCTTCAGAATTTTGATTATTATCGTACCTTGATGGTGGATGTTCCAAAGGTGGCGGAGGAGGTGGGAGGTGCAGAGGTGGAGGAGGGGGTGGCGGAGGCAGGTTTTCAGTGTTATGATAGGGAGCAATATTGCTGTAAGTAGGGTTGTGTGGCCTTGCAGGTGCTGACATATCGTTACGAAGAGAATGACTAGGCAGTAACAAAGGACTCACATTAGCATAATCTTTGTGTATTGGACGAGTAACAGAAGGGATGTTTGAATAAGTCGGCGGATTATTGTTTGGGGGCGATATCTTTGATGAGAAGGATGGCTCTCGTACCGCACTTACTACAGCACTGTGAGGCACTTGAGGCTGAGCCTTTTTTTTCGGCGGAACAGCTGGTGGTATCTTCTTCACTCTCCCTGACGTGTTCAACTCCTTATTCATTTGTAAATCAGCTAATTGCTTCTCTAAGGCATCAACGTTGTCCAAGTGCGACATCTTGAGATAAGGAATGTTGATGACCTTATTACGCAAACTGGGTGACTAATTTCATTACACAAAATTCAGTGCACTTTGGAGATCTTAATGACCTCTTATAGAGAAAAACATTGTATTATGCACATGTCATTATAAGCATTACACAATGATACATTATCACAAATTTCGGATTTCATTAGAAAAATATACAATATGTACGTACTATTTATAACAACGTGAATTATAACAAGTAACTCAAGTAACTGTAACTTGTAAGCACATCCCCGACTGGACAATTTTAGTCGACAATCGTCCTAATTTTTTTTTATTCTCAAAAACAGTGACAAGTGACACGTAAAGATCGTTCCAATTAGCACTCATAACAATAGAGTTTTTGTAACTTACACGTAAACACAGAATTCAGACAAATCTTATAAATTGATATGAAATTTATTGTAGAGTACGAGGGCGTGTAAATGTTGAGTATTATACACAGATTGTTAGGTATTCTTAGATAAAATTAAAAAAATGGTGGAATCGAATATGAATCAAGCTCCAAGCTTGAAGAAAACATTATATTATCACTGTTATTTGTATTCTGTGGCTTATAACAGTCTGCATGTTAAATGTCTAAAATGACAGCCATGACGGCCTACGTCAGGATCAGGACTGTCAAGTGTCAAGACTCAAGCCAGATTAACCAGGTCAAAAATACTAACAAGAAGAAATTCACATATTTCATCAAATTTTATTTCCCATTTTATTTATTTATAGCCCCAATTACCATGATTCATGACGCATTGTTAATTTTGTGGGATTGCTCCGATGTCACAGATGATCCGCGAGTAAGAAAATTATACTGTTTGTTGTGCAGAGTTTATAATAATAAATATTAAAAACTCTAGATAAACACTGCTTTATAACAAAAATAGACTATATAGGTGATTCCTATTGCTGTGAGACCCAACAGACACTACTATATACTGCAGTAGGGTTGGTTTAGAAAATGTGTGTGCTGAATTTAATTAAACTGTTTATTTGAAGTTATCCAGGTGGTTCGTATGCGTCAATATATTTTTACTATCAGAAACATCGCCCTCCTATTAAACTAAATTTATTTATTTTTGATATTCAGATATCAATAGCTCCTATGATAAAGGCTAATGCAACAATTTGAGTATTTTCGTTGAGTCCACTTTGATTTTAGTTGAGTCCACTTCCTTATGCAAATGAAGGAGATGAAGAAATATACAACAGAATATGTGCTATTGCAAAGGACCATCATTCTATACAAAAGTTTGTTGCATCTACTGCATTTCATACCAGAAAATATAATTCCGGTAAATTTAAATAATTGTGTTTTAACTTGTGTGAAATCTATATAAGCAACTAATAATAATGAAGTATAAAATTGGCTTTTATGCCTAATTGTGCATGGTCTCTTCAAACTTGGGATAGCTTCAACATACTCCACCTAAGGTGGATTTTTTTATGCTACCCAAATGCTTCAGATAACTTAATATAAATTTAACAACTGGAATGGCTTTATGTGCCCTCCGAAGCAGGGAGGCGCTCAGAAATGTTTGCCATTGGCAACATGCTTGCTATTGCTTAATTTGGTAGATTACGTAGGATAGACGGAAGCTACTAGGCTATGCACCTGAAAGTGTCTCTTGTGCCAGTGGCTGTGTGCAGTTGAAAGCATTATGTAATTTTAATCAGTGTTCAGTTATATTTTAGAGAAAATAAAAAATAATATGATTTCTTTTAAGCATCTGGTTTGAAGACTCATGGGTTATATGGTCAAGCCTTTAGCGAAGGAATTTCAGAGGTTCTCCAGTCATATAAGCAGAAGTTGGTGGAAATGGAGGGATTAGTGATTGGAAACCACAACTACACACTTTCATTTGTGTTCAGTTATGTTGAGAAGTACCAAGGATTGTTCAATGTGTTGAATAGAATCATTGCTACCATTAAAGAACGAAGGTTGACCGGTTGTCAAATATTGAGCCTCATTCATCAGTTTATCTTAAGTGGAAATGAAATGGTACATGAGGCAATTTTGAAGTAAGTTTTTATTTGAGCGTAATATTTGTCCGTGCTGTTTTAGCACTGGCTGGCTGGCTTCAACTACTTGATGGCCCATTACAGAACATGAGTCTCTCCCTTACTGAGAAGGCCTAGAGCATACTCCATTATGGTAGTCCAATGCTGGTTGTTGGAGCGGTTAGTTGCAAATCCATGTGTCGGAAGTTTATATGCCGCCTGAATGTCTTCAAAGTGGATTAATGATTGCCATTTAGAATGAGAAACTCACTCAATTTTGATTATAATGAAAATATATTTGTAAATATAAAATCATTATATTTTTTGAATACAACTTATTCATATATAGTAAAAATTCATACAAGATAGCCGCAATTCTGTTTACATTTAGTATATATTTATATTACATATATACATATCATGTTGAAATAGTTATAATAATAGATATTTAATAATTTCAGAATATTTTCATGTGTCAACTTAGTCTTTATAAACCAGCTTTGCACTTGGTTACTATATGGAGAGCTGAGGGATTCTTATGAAGAGTTTTTTATATTAAAAGCAAGGAAGACTGATACTTCAGATACTTTTTTATCAACCCCTTCAACAGGAATTTCTGATAAATCACTTATATCTACTGTAAGTAATAAATTTTAATCATAATCAGAATGTTTTATCATTCATGAGTATTATGCACTTGTTTACGTTTTTACCAATCATCAAAATCTGTTTCAGTTGCAACACACTCCATTAGATTGTGGATATAACCTAAACCCGAATATGATTCCGTATTTTATTCCGCTGTCACTGGCACAAGAGATACTCTTCATAGGAAAGACAGTGATTTTATTTGGCTTGGATCCCAAAAAACTGAAGAAAGCAAACAGTTTCACTATGAACAGTCCTCTGATGTCTTTGCAGAAAAATGATAACGATTCTAGAAGGTTTTTATTTGACTTTGTTTATTTTATCTTCATATCTATGTCTCCTATAGATGTTTCTAATAGAACAATGCATTTTCCTTTTTGGCTAATAGCTTATCCTCAGCTTATTAAACATCCTTATAGTGGCAGATTTTAGCTTTGCAAGATATAATATTGATGTGATATAATTGATATATCATTTAAAGTATAATTTGCATTATTGTCATAGATTCACTATTTGGGAAGAGAAAGAAGCAGAATTCCATGAAAAGTTACAAAATCTCAAGAAACCAGAAGTTTTTGAAGTCTGTAATTTGATAGCTGTGGTGCGTGAAATAAAAGAGTGTGTTACTAAGGTAAACTATAATAAAATATATTTAACATTTCTTGTTATTTATAAAACAGCTATAAATTAAAAATAAAATGCAAGAATCAGGTTATATAATTTACTGTATCTTAAAGACTTAACCCAACAAGTTGTAAAGGGCGCTGCGTGGAATGAATTTTACAATTTTTAAAATAGTACCGATTTTTTTGCATCTTGCTCTACGGCACTTGTGACGCCACGTCCCGTTTCATACGCTCTGTTTCGTTTTATAAAGTTATATATAAATCACTTTATAAAGTGACCTCTAAGAGACGAAGAAGTTAAATATTCCTACTACTAAGCATTTCTGTGCTTCTTTCCGTGCTTTGGAGGGCACGTAATGCTGTCAGTCCTGGTTGTTAGATAGCAATCGTTTAGCCATGTCGGAGGCTTTCGGGTGGCATAAAACTTCCGGCACTTGGCTTGGTCACTAACCACTGTATCAATTGCATTGGAGTAGCGTGGTGAGGTATGCTCTCGGCCTCCCTATGTGTGAGGAGAGTCCGAGCCCAGTAGTGGGCAGTCGATGGGTTAAAGTCCATATCACAGTGGAGGGTTTACTTTCTCTTCTTGTTTATACACAGTTGTTCATTGTTTCCATTGATTTTTAAGCATTTATGGACTGTAGCCGTAGAAGAGGCACATTTGTTGCATGAGCTGAAGTTGATGAAAGATTTCTATTTATTGGGAAGAGGTGAACTATTCCTGGAGCTATTGCGATTGACTGCACCTATACTGGATCGACCCACTTCTAGGACTTCTACTAGAGGTTTGTTTTGATTAAATGAGTTATTTAAATATAGAATTGTTTACTGTTGATGAAGACCATAAAGTGTTGAACAATAATTATATTCGTTTAGGTTTCGCATACGGAATACACCTGTTTTGGTTTGTAAAAAATTAGAAAATGATGAAAACTATTAGTTGAGATATCAGAAATTCAGAAGTGTCGGAGACAATTTTAGTCACTTAAAGATATTACCATTGTATCGCAATTTTAGATTCTTTGTTTTCAAAATAAATCATGTTGAAAATATGTTCCAATTCAAATTTTACCGGGATGAACATATTACACACCTATGTTAAAAGCGGACAAATCCTTAAAATTGACAAAGGTTTTCAATATGTGTCAGCATTTGATATTTTTATAAAATTGGGCCCGGGTCGATAAATTTTAGCAAAAATCTTGTTCCAGACATGAATCATGCGTTTCAGTTGGCTGCTAGAGCCGTTTTCCTCAGCAACAGCAGCGATATTGAAAAGTTCAGTTTCGAACTACCTTACGTCAAACCTAACACATCCAATAATTCGTCGGTAGAGGACGATAGCAGCACAGGTAAAAAGATATATTACACTTTTAGGTCTACAATATCAGACTAAAAGATGGACGGTGAAGTATCCATAATAGGAGATTTTTAACATAATTATTATATTCTTATTACTCCACAATGCATTACATTATTTTTTTTGATGTCTAATGTTGTTTGTTCAAATTCAAATTTAGTTCGTCTTGTATTCAATAACTCCGTCTTGGATTCAATTACTTGCCATTACGTTTCTTTATTTGCTTAGTGACTAGCCAAATAAATTATATTGATATATATACTGTATTTAATTATAGTAAACATATAGACTAAATGTAATTATAGTGTTAACCTTTGCTCTTCTACATTTGGATGACAAAAATATTTTAGGAAATAATATACTCTGTATAGTTAGAAAGTTTTAATATTATACTTCATAATATCCAGTGGCTGATGGATGGTCGAGTATAATATTGAAATACGATTTCAAATGGCCGCTGCACCTGTTATTTGCCCCGGAGGTGCTCGCGCGGTACAACGACATGTTCAGACTGTTGCTTCGGATAAAGAAGACCCAGCACGACTTGCATGCGCTTTGGAAGACTTATAAACAGTCGACTAGGTAAGAATATACGTGAAGAGGCTTTTGCTGAATTAGTATTCTATGTCATCTAATTTATAGAATTTATCCTAAAGATAATACAAAATTATCCTTTTAACTAAAAAAATAATCTGTTGTGAACAATTTATTTCCTACTTAATAAGATAAATTACGAGTAATATGTTAGAAATGTAGTGTAGAAGTCTTTCAAATTGGTTTTTATATCATTAAAATGGATGGATAGGTGGTATTAGAAGTTATGTTACACAAGATAACTGAGGTTTGAAAATAAAAAAATAGTAAGGTAAGACTTTAAAAAAATTAGTATTAATTAAAAGTGTTTCAAAATAAGTTCCTTTGTGGCGAGGTTTCAAAATTACTCTCGATGTAAAGGATACATACATCACAAAATTATAAAGAAAGCCAAGACTCACTGACTTTGCATCTTACATTAATAGATTTATCGACGACAGGTTTTCGATGTGTCAACTCCACAACAAACTGATGTTTCTGATGGATAACCTCCAGCACTATTTACAAGCAGACGTACTGGAGACAAACTTCTCTCGGCTCATGGAAGCTGTCAACAAGACCAATGACTTCGAGAAGCTGAAGAAAGCCCACGCTACGTTCCTCGCTGATATACTCAGCCAGTCATTTTTGACTATCACAACGGTATAATGTTTTTTGTATTTAATTTTGTATTTATTTGTGGCAGTTTATGTAGTCTATAACTCCTGTATGATTTTTGAGTCCCCGTCCCGAAATCAGGAAAGATTGATCTTTAAACTTTTATTTAACTTGCAGTTTATGTTTGTATATTAGTATGGTAGTATATTTGTTTGTTACGGGTCAGATCTTGCAAGTTTAATTAGACCCACTTCTACTTACA
>DWJZ01001029.1:0-26030 GCA_018249125.1 Asbolis capucinus | reverse complement strand
ACTCGTAGTCTGTTTTGTTTTTTTTTATATTCAATAAATTAGTGCATGACCACAATCCCGCCTGATGGTAAGCAACGATGTAGCCTGGGCGGTGAGCTGTTATGTTAATCTAATTTTTACCAACATACCACGCGAGCAAAGTAATGAAAAATAACAGAATTTGCACTCTGAATATCGATACGTTACTCGATTGCGATCAGCAAAAACGTGTCGTACGAAATAGATTCGGGAAAGTGTTGCATGTGTGCAATGATGCGCGGTGGATAATGAGCTTAGTGATGATCATCTAATGACGGTAAGTGACGGCGACTGCTGGTCACGTATAGCTTCAATTACCGATCAGATTCCTTTGGCTTCCAACTTATTTATGGGTGAATTGGACTAAGTCAAAGTCTAGTTATTTATTTTATGATAGAAACCAATAGCTCACTTAACGAAAGTCAAATTGATACATTAAGATATTTTTTTTTACGATACTTTTTTTAGATATATCTTTTTATTATACTTTTTTTAGATATAGTTTTTTACTATACTTTTTTTAGATATATTTTTTTACTATACCTTTTTTAGATATATTTTTTTCTATACTTTTTTTCTATCTAGCCTTTAGGCTTTATCAAAGAATTCTTTTAAATATATATATTTTTTATATATTGTTAGTAAATTTATAACACAAGTAGGGACTGTATTGTAAAATTTTGACTTTCGTTAAGTGAGCTTTTGGTTTCTTAGACGAAATAACCAGTTTTTATTTAATTTCGTATAAATAATTTAGAATAGGCTTCTAAGTTAGTGCGCTTTACCATCAAAGACTTCATCGCCACTTACTATCATCATTCTACAGTAACCATAAATTGGTTAGTAACTTAAAAATCAATAGCAAATTCCACGGCAGCAAATTCGTTAGACAACCTAAACTACCTAACACTTTCATTGGCTTTGTTAGAATAAAATCTTGGTAGTAGCTACTTCTTCTTTATTTCTATTTCTCTATTAGATAGGTATCCGTGAGAGGGCAGCCGGACGCTAGACAATTCTCTTTTCTTTTACCATGTACGCCAAACGCTACTGCAAAATATATGGGAATTACATTTCGTGCAGCAAATATTATGTGCCGTCGGTTTTCCGCATTAAAGTCATTCATTTTGAACTCGCATGAACTCTAACAGAAAAGCAATTTGTCTCGAGGGCCTGGAGTGGTGAGTTATAGATGTATCTGGGATCTGGTAGATAGCCATAATTAAGCCACGTCGGAGGCCTTCGGGTGGCATAAAAACTTCCGACACTTCAGTTGGCTACTAACCCTTCCAGCATTCCCCATTGAAGTATCATGGAAGAGTAAGTTCTGGGCCTCCTCAGAATAAGAAGTGACTCGTACACAGTAGTAAGCTATCAATGGTTTGAAGCCATGAGCGTTTATTCAAGAATATTGAGATTAGACAATGGTTTATTTATTTTTGTTTTTTCAAACAAAAGTTCTGAAGCTCCCTTATAAATATCAATATAACTGGAATTAATAAACATTGATTGTACCTCATTAAATCACGCCAGGCAAAACTAAACTTCTCAATATCATTAGAATGTTAAACAGAACGCAGTTGACGGACGGACAGATAAATTGAACGTGAATTAATAGCGCGATACAGCGACATACCGTCTTATCTCGTGATCAGCGTCGCTGTCAACATTCTTGTAGGCTAGCTGCTGCTTCAGCGCCCTCGTCCACGTCCAGTCGTCCACCGCTCGTAAGTCATTGTCTTTTTTATAAGATTTATTGCAACGCAGCCGCGGGAACGTATTAATCAACGTGGTTCGTGTTACGATTGGTTGTTTTTAGGCTACTGGTGGCTGTTTCGTAGCTCAAGTCTAGGAACTGGACGAAATGAGTGGGCAATTGTTCCGTTAAAATATTGAGGTTTTTTCTTATAAGATAAATTAGTTTAGTCTGAAAATTTAGAAATATTGCCAATAAACTACTTTTATGATTTGTTTTTCTAGTAAATAACAGGGATATATGTATAATTAAATATGAATAGATATGTAATTAGGTACTTGAATACCGTAATAAAAACGTAATTCAAATTGTAAGTTTACGATTTTTCCGTTAATTAATGGATCAAGAACAATGGTTTAATTTTTGTGTTTGTCATGTATTTTGTGTTTCAATCAATTTACATTGGAGCAGCGTGGTGGAGTATGCTGTAGTGTTGAGTAGTGGGCCATCGATGGGTTGAGGCCATGTATTTTGTGTGTGACATTGTCATGTATTTTTGGGCAGTTATATAACTCGTAAAATTAAATACAGATGGCGCCAGCTGTTCTTCATCATTTCTCCTTGCCACCTATAACTGTCCCTCAAGCCGTAGTCCTCCACGCTGGCCAAGTGCAGATTGGCGGCCTTCACACACTTTTGAGAATTACTAGTATAGTTAATAAAATTAGAGTTGTGTGCGGCAGGTTTTAACCCAGGACCTCCAGTTAGAGAGACCAACGATCCAACCACTAGGGTATAACTGCGTTGACCTTTCTTATTTGCCTTATTTGACTAAAACTACGAACAGTACCTTAGTATGCCATTTTTTTTTCTTTTCAATGCCCATTGTTACAAATTCGTAATTGGAATCTTGTCTTACACCAGTTATGTGAATGTACTTTTTAAACCGTTTATACAAAATTGCATCTGATTTCTCAATTTCTTAACGCTACTCTAATTTTATATTACTTTTTACAATAACGCGCGCATTTGCATTGAAGTAATTGCCAACTTTCTTCAATTATACTTGTAAAGAGCATGACTTTCTAATTAGAATTACTTTACTGTTATTTGAAATTCACACTTCCAGAGCGATGTTTGCTTTAACTGCAATTTTTTCGGCCATCATATTTTTTTTTCTTTTCTCAGCGAAGAATTTTATTTTTTTCGGAAAAGATTCATTATATTTCCTTGAAATTAAATACATTTCAAAATATAGGTACTAGTGTTTTTCTTTATACAATCGAATGAACTCACGAAAACACCTTTGGCACGTCGCGGTGTCGCAAAGTTCAGTAGGTACAGTGACTTATCGCGAAAGATGGGCATGAATATTATCATTTATTCTTTATGTGTAACATAACATACCATACTAGAGATTTATATACCTTTCCAAATTGTACCACGCTAATAATATGCATAAATTATATTTCGTATTCATATAATTATGTAACTTATTGTACCTTTTTTATCTCACCTGCAAACTTCGTGAAATTTCAGTAGTACGTTATGTGGCGTCTACGATCACCGTTAGAGTAACAATACACATTGGTTACGTAATGCATAGATTATCATAATATTTGCATTAGGACTTATACACTCTGCACATCACGGTATTCGCTGGGTTCAGTTTAATACACAATAGAGTAGTATCACTGACTTTACAGCAGAAAGCTGGCCGTACAGCCTGCAACCCGCAACCCAAGCAGCTTTGGCTCTTACTAACATAAATCTCGACGAGAAAGGAGCTGCAAGGTTTAATGATAGATTATTCCTGATAATTAGTTAATCTTTTAAAGTCGGATTAATCACCGCATAAGACTTTAAATAACAGTTAACGTCGTAGACCGTGTCAAAGCTGATAAAATTATTGTCTAAATAGTCTTCTAGAAACGTGAGAGGGCGCCACCGAGCGTAACGAGGAGATCCTAATTAAAATATTTGGAGCATGACGAGCGCGCGCGCATTTATGCTTCGGGTTTTTCTTACGACTATTAAACTAGTAATTTTATTAGAGCAACTTAAACGGAAAACGGATATTAAATTATGATAATACGATTAGAGCGTTCAAAACTGCGATAAGCTATAAATTAAACTTTAAGAAGCAAGATTTTTTTTCATAATAAGGATATTGTCTTTGGTAAAAATAACATGGTAAAAATAATTAGTAAATAATAATAAGTAGTGTCGACGATAAATTAAGTAACATCAGAATGAGCATTTTTTGACATAAAACTTAGCATATGTAAATTGTGCTTTACCCAAGAAAGTACATAATATTCTGTAATTTGCTTTTATTAAAATAGTTCAGTGAAAGACATTAAAGTGATGAATCTACTTCTCGAAGGATTCATATATTCTATCACATAGTGAACCTACAGCCATACAATCAATCAATATCGATCTATGAGATTCAAATATTCAAGTAAATCTTTCTTTAAATTGTAAATTTTGATATCAGTGAGAAATGAAATAAAAATGTATGAGTCTGGCAATTTTAATTTGGTAGGTACTTGATTGGTTTTTAATGCTACAATTGACACAACGTTAAAATTATTATAATTTAGATTTATCTTTTTGAAAAGCATATATATATATATGTCTGGTTCAAGAATTATAAAAATACGAATATTAAAAATAAAAATATTTGTTAATAAAAAATTACACAAGCCAAAATACGTTTATCTAGGACAACAGATCGATATTCTGCAAAAAGGATTGACTATGACAATCGAAATTGTCAGTTGTCTTCTAGTGAATTGTCATAAAGTGTCATCTGACAAACCACCATTTTATTGAGGTTAGGAGTTTAGTTTTGATGTTGAATTTCGTATTTATTGATTGCTTTTAAAGTAAAATGCAGTGATAAACTTATATGTATAATTAGAAACTGCTAAAGTATCGTTTCTAAAATGGCGGTTGCATCAGTACGCATGAGTTTATTGCGTACAATTGTTCAGAGCGGATGTTGGCCTTTACAGCGGCCTATGAGCTACAAAAGTGCGATTTCCTTGGACACCCTTTATCCAAAAAGCTCCTTAAAGCTTTCCACACCTTCGTTTGTAAGTATTTTGCCCAATGTATTACCTCTTGTAACAAGATTATATTTACTTCTCTCATGCTGCAAACATATCGTTCAACAATCAATATTAGATTATTTGATTTAGTATCAAAGTATTTGTTTATTGTAATTTTTAATACAGCTTGGGTGTACTCCGACAAAAAAATTACATAACATAGATAATTGAATTCTTATTTCATGAGCTTTTTTTTTTAAATTTCATTTTATTTGTTGACTATTTTGAGTTTAATCACACATTTCTCCTGCTTTTCAGGTGCCAGATCCTACTGAAAAGTTTAATGGGTTTATTCCAATTGAGAAGTTAGATATTACATACAGCGCAAGCTCAGGCCCCGGAGGACAAAATGTTAACAAGGTATTCTAATGACTTCAACCCAATAAAGACTCGCTAATAAACATGAATCTCTTCTACAGCATATTCCATGTAACTCTAATGCAGATTTTAAACACCCAAAGAACAAAATAACATTTAACAAATGGCATCTGTAGGTAATAAATTTAAAAATTTATTTTGTATGTCCACCAAAGCATAGTATGAAGACCAAAACATAGACTTAAAAAGTATTACATTGCTCTGTATTGGTAAACCAATTGCAGGCCCACTAATGAACTATTGCAGTAAATATTTTGCTCATATAAATGTTTAGTGGAAGAACAGTTTTAGGCCTGTCCTCTTGTATGTACTAAGTTTCAAGTAGTATAAAATTTTTCAGGTGCACACAAAAGTTGATTTGAGATTCAAACTGAGTGAAGCTGATTGGCTCCACCCAGACATCAGGCAGAGGATGATGGAATTGGTAAGTATTCTGTAGTTGTATAACATAGTTACATTAAAATAATTAAAAAAAATCAAGCTATTAGTATAGAGTAGAAATATTTAAAAGCACAAATTTTCATAACTGCAATGTTGAGGAGTTCCCTTGTCTAAATTCATTGTGAATCGGGTTATGCTTATCATAAAAATCCCCTGTGAACAGGACAGAAAATTTTATGTAAAATTTGTACTCCGTAGTGTTTTAGGAAGTGGTTGTAAATGAAGCTTACAAAATTTGATTCAAACAAAGCAACATAATAATAAATGAACTTCGAGATAAATAAAACCTTGTAAAATCTTATTTCTTAATTTTTTTTGTTTATTTATTTCTTTTATCTATATAATTAGACTTTTTCATCCTCTCGCCACTATCTTCTATGCTACTACACCCTTTATTATCTTGACAGGTCAGTTCAGCTAATAAATAATAAAGCATATTACTACTTCCAGCACGCCAGCAAGCTGACCAAGGAGGGCTATCTGATTGTCCGGTCAGACACGACTCGCTCACAACAACTGAACCTCGCCAACTGCATGCAGAAGCTCCGCACCATGCTCAGGGATGCAGCAATCACCAAGAGACAACCTTCACCTGACACCG
This sequence comes from Asbolis capucinus, assembly GCA_018249125.1. Classification (NCBI taxonomy): domain Eukaryota; kingdom Metazoa; phylum Arthropoda; class Insecta; order Lepidoptera; family Hesperiidae; genus Asbolis; species Asbolis capucinus. Next base: position 19,780 of record DWJZ01001029.1, on the reverse strand, counting down.
AGGAGAAGATTCGACAAAGGTACGTTGGATTTTTTTTTTATTGCAACATGTCAAAGAACCTAAATGTAGACGTCTGGCTACAATAGATTAGGTATGGTTGCAGTGGCCTTTGGGTTTATGTCCCATACACATCCTTCCAAATAAGTAAAAGGTAGGCTTTAAAAAATGTTTTTTAAGTACTAATTCTTTTGAAACATTCATTGCTTGGAGAGAGCGATTTGCATCAATCATAAACTATTGGGCGAGTTAAAACAGTTGGTATAGTTGGAAGGATCGAAATTGGATGGCTAAATTCTTCCATCCAAGTTTTTATCATTAGATAAGACCTTAAGATTCCTATCATTAAGCAATATATTGCAGGTGTCTGAGAGGCATAAAAGCTTTCGACATTTGGGTTGCTACTAACTCCTCCATCGATCGTCATGGGAGCAGTGTGATGGCTCTAGGCCTCCTTAGTCACGAGGAGAGACTCAATAGTGGGCCTCCTGGTGTAGCCAGTGATCAGAAAGGTGTTTGTTCGCAGGCACATGAAGGCGTCTCGTCTTCGAGTAGCCGTGAAGCGTGAAGCGGCCCACAAGCGCGAGCTCCGGCGACCGCCAACTGTAGTAGACTTATGATTTTTCCATTAATTGGGCATGCTATAGAGAGAATTTTAAATTAGTGACGTCACTTGAGGCATAGGAGACAGATAGATGTTTATTTGGAGTGTATCAAGATCTTTTAGTATCGATTATTTTTTGAACTTAAAATGTCACATCTATTGCTTGAAATTTCTTTTTTTATATAACTAATTTGGAACCACTGTTTTGTACACTACGGAGTTAAAAGTTAATGTTGCGTATCTCTTCAATTATACTACATTAAAGGTGAATTTCCTTTACGGTTTTTTATAGGTATGGCATTTTGTTTTTTTTGTAGAAGCGCTGATAAACGTATGATTTTAATCGTGTTTCACCATACTCTTTTGGTTTTTTTTTTTCATTCTTTGTGTTATTACATTTTACAATAATTTATTTAAACATACATTTACAGCCGCCCATAGATTATTGTGTGCAGAGCATCTTTTCTGTCCCATAAACTGAGAGGAAAACTGAGTAGAGAGATTTCATCCCTATTTTAATCCTCTGAGATATATGAATAACGGTTACGTCAATTTCTAATTTAAAATTCTACAGCAATCATTAAATATTTAGGAAAAATTGCTGTTTTGAAGTGGATGTAAAATGTTTGGGTGCAATATTCCTAAATATTATATTTGTTGAACAGATTAATAATAATAAGGATAATATTCTTATTATATTGATGCTGAAGCATGCCCAATTATATAAAATGTGTGAAGTGTTTTTTGAGGTGGGAGGAGTTTAAGTAGATAATAAAAGGTTACGTTACAACCATGTGTTTTTCTTAAAAATAAAATTACATAATTTATACATATTTGTATTAAATTGATGTAGTGAAAAAGATCTAATCGAAAACGTGGTCATAAATTAGTTCGGTCACCTAAATGATTTCAAACACCAAGATTTAAATAAAAAAATATTTTCGATCATCTTGTGGATTGGATTCCTTCGCTTGCCTACGTCTTAATGTCAAGATTAACTCGAGCGCTTCCGTGCTTGCTGCAGTCCTAGTTGTTATCATTATTAGTGGCAACCCTCCTGGAGCAGCGGTGGGGAATATGCCACTCCTCCTCCAGGCCTATAAGGAAAGAATCGTGCTCATTAGTTCACAGTTTTGATTTCTACAATTATATCCACACGGCTGATATTATTTTATAAATCAATTCCCGTATTATATCTCTAACTAGTAAAAAAACAAACTTGTGAAAAGTGCATAGAGTATAAGAAAAGAGTGCTTAGACAGAGACGTATTAAAATTTCAGATCTATGTAAAATTTTGTGATAATCTGTTGATTTTATGATAATCTCGTTGTCATGGCAACATTTCATCACAACAAATTACCACTGCTCAACGCGTAACGATTGAACATTAAAGGAATATTTATTCTGTGTTGTATTTATAACATTCTACGGACAACTAAAATAATGTCTTACAGAGATCTCAGAAGTAAGTACTTTTAAGTTATTATATCCTTCCAACATTATAAATACGAATGTGTGGAGTGGATGGGTGTCTGTTTCTCTCTCACGTTAAATTTACTTAATTTTATGACACAGGGTGAAGCCGCGGTTTGAAACTAGTCTGCTGATAAGAAATATCCTTTGTTCAGATTTATATACCGATTCTGCACTTAGGAGCGATGGAAGTAACAATTAAAGTCTCTGAGTGCGACATTAGGAAATGACTTTAGGAACATCTTCCTTAAAATTTGGCACTCATCACATCAATATCAGTCAAGAAAGCACATTTCCGAAACGATGGTAGATTAAAAAAAATGAAATTCACTAATATCTTACCCACGTGAATAAATACATTTTGTTTAAATCTCATTTCTTTGTTACTCAAGATTTCAGCGAAGCTATGCGCGCCCTCGGCTTCCCGCAACCAATATCGCTGGAGAGTTTCCGTACCCCAAACTGGGAGTTGGTCGAGGCCTGTTTGCGCTGGCTGGCAGGCCGGGTCGAGCCCGACGCGGTGCTGCCCGGCGGCCGGGGCAGCGTGGACCAGCGAGTGGCCATGGTGGCCCATGCTGTTGAGCTGTTTGTGAGTCAATATGAGAAGTTCTTGAAAACCCAACGCAGAATGACTGATTTTCAAAAATTGATTCCCACAGTGGTCAAAATTATAAAAATAAATTTATTTCTATTTATTTTAAAGGGCTGAAATACATAAACAAAGTTGCATATAATATTTTTTTGCATGTGATAAGCAGGCGAACGAATTGAAGGTCACCTGATGGCAAGTGATTACCGACGCCCATGGACTTTAATCACACCAGACTGGGGCGTTACGAATGCGTTGCCTGCCACCAAGAAAGTAATAGAAGACGGGAAGAAAAAGAAACAAGGGAAGCGGTACATTACTAATGGAACTGCTCCCAGATACACCAATAACATATCACTTCGGGACGGGTGACAGAAGAAGAATGGGAAGGAGGATGACATTTCAGTCAACGGGGAGACGGAAGTTCAACGGGGAGAAAAAGAGGAGAACTGGCTCTCAAGTCCCCAGGAACGAATCATTTGGTGGCTGATTCATGCACGTGGTAGCTTCAGAAGAAGATAATCTTTTCGCGAAGCCCTATCACTGAGCAGCTGACGTCTGTACGTCTTTGACGACACCCTGGTAGCGTGAGATTGGGGTTTGTATTTTAACGTAATAAAAAGTGTATGCTACGCATATGTGCTTTTAGCGTATCTGTGTGCCAATTGTCATCAAAATCGCTTCAGAAAACTATAAAATAAATAGAGTTACTACCGCATTAGTTACATTAGTAAGATTTAAAAAAAGTCTTAAAATAAAAATTCACCATTAAATTTCGTTTATAACGCCATAATACTAATAATGTCTATATCGCCACTGTTCCCTACTATCCTTAGTACAGGCTTTCAAAGTCAACTGTATCTTAATTTTGACTTCAGCACTCCAAGGCCAACCTAAAATTGCATGGTAAGAAGATCTACGGCGCCGACGGCTGGGCGGTGCGCGAGTTGCTGAAAGTGGCTTCCTTGCTGCGGACTGCCCTGGACTCCCCCGCGCCCGAGGACCAGCAGACAGACACTAGTCCATTGCTTTACGATGTTTCTAACAGAGTAGGTCGCAATACTGTTACACGGTTCTTTTAAGAATACGTTGGTGATATATATTATACTATATGTCAGGCCATGGACGTATCTTCTGGCTTCCTGTTTTAAGATTAAAGCTAGATATTTTTCTGGACTATGACGGGTAAATTACTATGTAAAATATGTACTTTTGTTTGTGTGTGTGTTTGAGTTCTAGTTGGTCTCGTTTTTCAATTATTATTTATTTTTCAAGAAATCATGAAAATACTTTAGAATTTGTAACAGCGTGGAGTTTCTGCAAAATCTGTGACATAGTCATAATTATCCATATACGTTTATAAATATGCACACGGAAAATTAGTAAAAAGCATTAAATAATTAATCTTTTAAATAACAATGTAAACCGAATTCAAAATAATGAAGAATAAACGAAGTCGGGACGCGCCTAATTAATACCACGTTATTAATAATGGCGCGGCCTACTTCATTCATTATCAACTGTAGGTACCTATCTAACCAGATTCCTGGGTTACGTGCCGGCTGTTGTCTCCTTTATCACGAGTACAAGAAGTACATGAAGAAATAATTGTTTTCTTTGTAATTCCAGATCGCAGACATCAAGCACGCCCGCTCGTTGGCCACTGATATCACAGCGCAAGGGGCCTTTCTGTACGACCTGCTGGGGAAGGAGCCTGAGAACAAGGTAGTATTACTGGAAACCGCGGTAATTCGGACACTGTCCGGGGCATCTTGTAGTCCGACAACGCTATCACTGTTGATTGTACATACATATGTAAAAATTATTACAAATCTTTGTGTATGGATAGGTTGTATCTTCTTTGATCGGTCATAGGTAATTATCATAATTACGATGATTAGAAATATTCAATTACGAATTATCGTAATTATCTGGGCGTACCAAGAGATGAGCGGGGTCAAACTAAACTGGCTTCTGGAATCCGAGTAAAATTCGTATAACAGTCAAAAAGTTAATATTTATCAATAATGTTACACATTAAACGCAAATAAGGTAGTTTTGTTGCTGCACGGTCAGCTATATTTTAGTATTAAAACAACACGTTTACTAATGAAAATGTACAACATAAAAAGGCGGGAAACAAAAGAATAACGAAGTTACGAGTTAACGGGCGCGCGACGGTTTGAAAATAGAAAATAGACTTAATATGGTAGCTGTATTAAATTACCTCTATAGTTTAAATTTCTATGTTACGGGTTACAATATCCATACATATTGACAACGGAAAATAAAAAGACTGTGTCCCTTACAGCGAGGATGCTCAACTTTTTGGACAGTCGGGCCAAAATAACAGATGATAAACTTACTGCGGGTCACTAGTAATTCCTAGTTGATTCTCAGGGCTTTCGTAATAAAAAAGTTCTAAAAACATACTTGCCCGGGCCATTGAAAATCCGTTCGCTGGCCACGTCATGGCCCGCGGGCCTGGGGTTGGGCAGCTTTGTCTTAGAATAATTTATTAAGGTTAGCCCATTTTGTTTTCCTTCGTCGATATATTTAATTTTAGCCATGAATACCCGTAACAAACCATAAAGGTTAATATTAATGTAACACCTCCAGGCGCACCGCGAGCGAGCCCTCTCCCGTCCGCTAGACATGTCCGCTTTGGAAACAGCCCTCCGGCGCGCGCTGGAGACGGTGGCGGCGCGGGTGGCGGCAGCGCGCGACCAGATCGACAACGTCGCGGCGAGCGAGGCCGCGCTCGACGCCAAGCTCGAGCGGCGCCGCGCCGAGCTGCAGCGGGCTGAGAAGAGGCTGCATACCGTGCAGAAGATCAAGTTAGTGCTCGTGCGCCGAGAGTTGCTTTGATGCAGCGTGGAGACAGGGATGCGTTTACGTAGCGTGAAGACAGCGTTGACGTAGCGTTGCGTTGATGAAGCGTTAAGAACAGATTGCATTTATGTGGCGTGTCGTTGATATAGTGACAGCGTTGCCGTGGCGTTTGGACAGAGTTGTGTCAACGTTGTTACTCCTCCTGTCCTCCTGTCATGCTAACCAACTTTATTTCGTTTCGTTTAGTGTATAATAAATAGAGTGGTAAAATCCAGGCCAGCGTACCAGGCCGAGCTGACGACGTTGGAGAGCGAGATAGAGGAACTGTGGGAGCAGTACGTGGTGCGGTACCGCTGCGTGGAGGCACTCAAGCATCAGCTCAGTCTACTGGAGAGCGCCCAGGCCGAGGTCAGTACCTCTAAGCTTTTTTATCGTCAATTGATTTACTGCTTAAATTAAAGCTTTTTGTAACGAGATAGATGACAACCAACCAGGTGAGAAAAAGCAGGAAGTTGGAGTCAAGTTCTCAGTTTAGAACACGATGACTATAATTATTTGGCGTTCAATTCAATGAATGTAATAACGAAAATTATTAAATTTCGTTTATCAGTCGGCCTTGGAATTGAAATTTAGTGTTATTATAAAGCCGGTGATGGATAAACATTGCTCTTAATTTTTTTTTTTATATAATTTTCTTAAAAATGTTTTGTTTTTGTACTTACCTGATATAGGGATATTTTATTGTTAATTTTTGCCTTTCGTTAAGTGGTTCCTAAAACGACATAAATACTTTTCGTTTTATTTTATTTCATTGGTGGCGTGTGACGTAATTAGCGTTGTGACCAATCATAAGTGTTTCTTTAACAGATAAAATTTCCAAAAATTATCGTATTTTATTTCGGAAATTTTGTTAAAGTTGCACATAAATTACGTAAAAATATGTGAAATATGCTTTTATATCAACCATGTGTCCGATCGATATATGTAATTTCTGTATCAAAACCTTTTTCAGATAATTCTAAAAAAGTTGCTAAATACATCAGTACTCTATATACTACAATTTCTGAGTCTATAAAGGACAAACTCACAAACATTCATTTATATATATATATATATAGATTGGGTGTTAAGTCCTCTCAACCCATCACAGCCCACTATTGAGCACGGGTCTCTTCTCTGAATGAAAAGATTAAGACCATAGTCCAACATACTGGTCAAGTGCGGATTGGCAGACTTCACATACCTTTGAGTTTTTGCAAACACCCCGGCATGCAGGTTTCCTCACGATGTTTTCCTTCATCGTTATAACGAGTGACATTTAAATGCTTATAATGCTCAAAACTTCCAAAAGTCAGAAGTTTGCGCCCAGGGCATTCGAACCCGGTCCCCCCGAGCAGGAGGCCGAATTGTTAACCACTAGGTCATCACCGCTTTCTTTAAAGTAGGTGTTAAGTAAATAGAAGTATTTTAACCATTAACCTGGTGATGATTGTGGCAGGCGGATGAGGAACAGCAGGCAGCTATAATGCAGCTGATCCACAAATACGAGGCTGAAGACGTGCTCGGGAAGCTGAGCGACTCCGGTAAGGTGAATGGTATGACTACGATTACACATCGTAGCTCTCTGGTGAAACATCAGATCAGTCGACCTTATATTAGACAGCACACAGATTTATATGACGTAATTTTGAATAAACTAACAACGATGCGTTTTTTCTGATCTGTTATTTGTAACGAAGGGCTTCTAACTACTGGTTTTCAAAAAACCAAATTTTTGGAGGAATTCGAAAAAGGGAAATAAAAAAAAGTAACATATTTTTTACACTCCATAAGTACATTCTGAACTGATAAAGCGCACTTTGTGTGCTTGTGCTTTGTGCGCGTATTCTTAAGTTTAGTACGAATTTGGTATGTAATTTTTCAGAGGAGCTGGATTCGAGCGAGGAAGGCACGGAGCGCGAGCCCGCCCAGCCGCCGCGCCCCGCCACCAGGCCTAAGACCAGGCTGAGGATCAAGACTGCCGGTGAGTGACTGTCTTCTTCTATCACTCGCCCTGGAGCAGTAATACTGCTACTGCTCCAGCGATGCTCCAACGATGTACTTCTTCCGTTCTGTCTTACTCATTTAATAAAACATCTATCCCTTCCATCTTCACTTACAACAGGTTGATGACGTCTTTGCCCAAATAATTTCAACTTTAATTCTCTAAAATAAAACTTGTGCACAGGGTTTCTTACAGATTAATAATATTAAGGCCGGTTGGTCTAGTAGTTAATGAACCGGACTGCTACACTGGTCGTGGGTTCGATTCCTACCCAGGTCAAACTTGTGTTAGCCAGGAATGTTTAGTGTGTTTGTGTGCAAAATATCTATATAAGTATGTATTCAAATACATATGATGAAAATAAAAATTGTTTATTTCGTCGTAGAAGCCAAAAGTTCCCTCAACGAAAGACAAAACTTTACAATATGAAGTCTCTATATAAATTATGAATTTATTAACAAAAGAGTGTAAAAGAGAATTTAAATGAATTCTTTGATAAAGCCTAAAGTCTCGATAGACTATACCTATCGGTCATCGGCTTTATAGATAATACAAACTTAGGGGTATGTACGTTAGTGTAGGCAGGAAGGGAAAACAAGCCGGCGGAAAAAAACTTTCTGTACTCTTTTAAAAAAAAATTCAATAAATACAAATTATTTTTTCTTAGACTTGGGTGCAACGGTTGCGGATGTGTGCTATATCCAAGCATCCTTGTCATTAATATATTTATTTACACTGTAATGCCCTTTCTGTATAAGCCACGTTTTAATTTGTCTCTTAAATATTTCAATGGGTAAGTCGAGAATAGACTTTGGCAAGAAAGATCGCTGCTGAGCCCCAAGAAAGATCGCTGCACTTTACGAACACGAAATGCGGAGGTAATCAAAAGGTGCATATTTCTAGTTTCCCGACTGTTAACGTCACTTTTTACCCTGAACAGACCAAAATTTTTACGATTTTTATGTGTATGTTTGTCAGCTGTCTGATCAGCATAGTACAAGCTAACGCTTAGTTTGGGTTCAGATGTCAGTGTGTGAGTTGTCCAATGATATTTATTTTTATTATTTATAATTAATTGAAGTATTTACCTCGTGTAACGTTGGTACAGCGACGGAGATGCGAGCAGCGTTCGGCAGCATGGCGGGCCGCGACTCGCTGGACATCCGCGACGAGGACGACTCCAGATCAGATTCGGACTTCTCCGACAGACAGATCTACGGTACACAAACATTAATATATCTGTAGCTGAATATTACACACCGCTGCCTCACGTGATATGTTTTTTTTTATTATTATTAGTTAGATAAAGGACGTATGAAATGACAGGCCGGTTGGTCTAGTGGTTAATAAATTGACTACTACACCGGAGGTCGTGGGTTCGATTCCCACCCAGGTCAAACTTTTTTGTGATGAGCTGGAATGTTTGATCTGTGTGTCTGAGTGTAAATATCTATATAAATATGTTTATCAGTTGTATGATGACCATAGTACAAGCTAACGCTTAGTTTGGGGTCAGACAGCCGTGTGTGAGTTGTCCAAAGATATTTATTTATATGTTTTTTTTTCCATGAATAAGTTTACGCTCAGTTATGGCAGACATCCCAGCTGATGATAAGTGGCGATGCTGTTGATGATGTTGGGCGCACTGTAATTTCTCTTAAATATTTTCTTATATATATTAATATATATATTATATATATTAATATATTAATATATAAGAAAATATTAATATCTCTTATATATTAATATAAGGTGGTGAGACAGCGTCCCGATGGTCGCGACCACGCCCCGCCACGCGCACGCTGGCCGCCGCTGATGATGACTTCGCTGATCTGATTCAAGGTAAGACAACAAGTAAAGGGACATTCCCAAGTGCGAAATGAGAAAGAGAGCTTTGGGATGTAGGTAGCTGGTGAAATTAATTCTCGAAGCTTTCACAGTCAGTAGAAGTCTACCCTGACAGTCAGGCTTTCAGTCAGCCAACATGTGTAGCTTATAAATCATATTCGTCACGCATATCGAGCTAGTAGTAGGACGTGTAACCTAACCTAATCTAACCTGATCATGATTCCTTATCTAAAACGTGACAAGTGACAGGTGTTAGGTGTCAAGTGTCAGTGACAGGTGACAGTAGTAGGACCTGTAGATTCATTTTTATTCTTGCGTCGATGTCGATGTGTTACGATTCCCTTTTAAGCTTATGAGATAGTTTTTGAGAATGGATCTGGTAAAGAAAACCGCATTCGAATCGGCTCAGTTTTGTTTGCTCAGTCAGTGCCGACTCCAACCTTTTGCCGCCTCTGGGCCCCTTACACTATGGTAAAATATTGCCAGTAAGTTATATATACCAAAATTTTGTCCAAATTTTGTCTAGGACGACCCGTTTCCCAGTTATGACGATTTTTTTGTTTTGATTGGTTCGCTTTTTATATGTGCTCACCCCCACCTCTTCTGCAAAGTCCTCACCACTTAGGGGGTTGTAGGTTGGGGTAGGGTATAGTGTGGTTTACTCATGTTTGACGTAATACGTATAATTCGTAAATTTTAGCAAATACCTATAACATTACTGACTAGAAAGTTACTCGAAATAAGTCCTTTCAGCCGTAATCCACTGAACCGTTTTTTATGAAATTTGGTACAGAGATAGAGTTCACCCTGAGAAAGACCATATGGTACTTTTTTTTTTGTGAAAAATGGGGAAGAAGGGGTTAAAAGAGGGGATCAATGTTTGTATGGAAATTCGTCATTTTCAAAGAAACTTTGTAAGTCGCAAGTAATTTACATACGCATAGAGCTGCATTTTGACCACCACCCACCAACACGATCACGCGGACGAAGTCGCGGAAAAAAGCTAGATAAAAATATAAGGGAATGGACGTTTATTGCGGAAAAACAGACGCCATATTTTTCTGCACCAAATTTCATTCCTGTATATTTTTAAACTGGTATTTGACGTAAGCTCTATATGAAAAGGCATTTGTGTCAAGCCTCTCGTACATTAAAAGTTGTCTTGTGTCGACATAACATTGCCACTGGTGCGTTTTACATATAGATATCCAGTGTATATATATGGTGCGTCGCCACAGCGTTGCATCGACGTAGCATGCCATGTTACATGCATGATTCTTATGTACATGTTTCGTGGTATACATGGTCCGCATGTAACCTGTTCGTATATACATGGTCTGTATGTAAGCTGTTCGTAATCCATTCTGTGCGTTGCGAGGACGTAGCATTGTCACTGCATCTTTTTACACTCAATCATCTAATGTATGCCAAATGGTGCGTTACATCAGCGTCGTGTTGACGTTGCGATACCACTGCTTTGTTTACGTACAAACGTCTAATGTATGTCACATGAAGTATATGTAAACACTATTTCGAGTAACGCCAACGCAGCGCTCTGGTAGATTGTCAATGTCTATGTTTGTGTGTGTTTCAGGTGTTGGTGGAGTGGAAGGCGCGGGGATGTCTGACGGAGACTCCCTTGGCAGCTCATCCGAGAGCGAGCTGCGGCTGACGAGCGCGCGCCCGCCGCCGCCCGGAGCACCCACAGCTACCGCGCTCAGTGACAATGAATTTTAAACATTCACTGTTAACGTCTTCGGTCATCTAACGATCGCGCTTCCGCAACGCATCGTTCCATAGAATTTATATATTCCCAAAATTGTCGACAATATCATGCCCTTGATAATACTTTGGGATTGTTAATTCAATTTAGTTTCTCTGTATTAATAAATAAACATAGATGTATTCAATATATACTCGTTTACATACTCAAACCCCTGTACTTAGTAACTACAATAACGCGAGAACAATGACATATCTGTCACATTAATGTATGAATCGAACCCGTGACCCCTCACTTGCAGACAGAGTCGTTATCAACTCTGCTGACGTCTGATATGCAAAACAGTTAAGGAATGGAGGGCGGAGTCAATGAAAACAGCAATATATTATAAAAATGTAATCTCAACTTGAAAAACTTTTCATCATCATCCGTACACAGGTAGTGAAAATATAAAAATGTTAACTCTATCGCCGCGTCCATATTTACACCTCGATAATATTATGTTAATTATAATATATTAATATTTCTACAAACTAACAGCTGATTCGTTGTATTATATTGTGCTTAATAGAATACAGATAAAATAATACGTTGCTAGTTTATTACTGTAATCTGTGCAAGTTACAGCTGGTTTTAAAAAAAAAGTACATTTTAAAAAACGAACAATAATATAAAATTAAATTCTACACATTTACACGTAATAAATGATAATAAAGTTGTTTAATAGACTAATGTGGTAAAACTTAAATAAAAATTTAAGGAATTAAATTTAAATATTGCTAGTCATACAACTGATTAGTGGAGAAAAACAATAAGGGCGAAACTCTCATGAGTTATTCCAAAGAGATACGCCCTTTTGTTTCCGTCATCGATACTTTAACTATAATAATTTTATTTTCTTTTGGTTGGAATTTCTTTAAGTAATCTTAAGGTGCGTTTTCGAACGACACGTCCGACGGCGACGAATGTCTTCTTACTGTATGTAGCTGTACTATGCAGTCTCAGTCAGAAATGAAACTATAGCCGAACTAAGAGTTACTTAGTACATACTAAGGAAAACTCTGGGAGCCTCAAAACCAGATAAAAAGGTCGTAAACTTATATCTGTAACGAGACACTAAAGGGCTGGGCTCGGGTGTCATCTTAAAATAACAGTTGAACCAGATAAATGTCAAATATACTGCTATATTCTGTCATAAAAGCATCGTGACAATTGATAAAAAAATTACAAAAGTAATGTGTATTAGCTTAATATTTTTTCCTATATTTCCAGTAATCATTTGTATGTCTAATAACAATAATCTAGATCCAAGAAGGACTTGAGCAAATTTAGATGCGCGTACGATCTAGTCTAGGGTAGGTACTGACAGACACCCGGCGACGGTAGCAACTCGTCGCGGACCGTCGTTAGGTACTTCGGACTTCTCGTTCAAATATACAAACTTAATTACAATAGAATACACCTAAATGACGTTCAATGCTTACTAATTTTATCTGTGGATATTACGAAAATATTTTTTAGTGTCTAATTGTTTTAGATACTAGGCAATTAGCCATTTTATAATTAAAAAGTAATTTTGACACGATTTGTGAACATCTTTAGGTGATCATCTCTATAATAAAAATCATTTTTACAAATATTCCTTTTTCGATTTAGAAAACAGTACAGCTGAAATATAACAATTCTACTATCACTGAAAAATATCACTGTGAAACTGATGTATTTTGTGACGGAATCAATTCAATACTGAAAAATTTATAACATTTTATTGAATTTGAACCAAATATGCAGATGATAATGATAGAATAAAAAAGTATGATGAAAAACCATTTTTTTTATAATTAATAAAATTTTAAATACTCGGAAACAATGAATGGTCCGGTTGTATCGATGAATAATTGATCTTTATTGATTTAATAAATTTAAAAAAGGAATATCTGTAAAACATAAAGTAACATCTACAGATAAATAAGACTTAGAGTAGCGTATAACACAGATATTTGACGATATTAACAAGTTTACAATATTATCGTGTTAGTAGAGTGGTGCAGACGGTGCTCTGTTAGTTTAAAAATAAATTAATTATAAACATTTTGACACATCCCTAGATAACAGTAAAGGTAACCTTCCGAGGAAAGCGAGCACGACAGGGAGCTGCTTGTATTGTCAATATTAACGTGATGGCAAAGCCGAACCATATTGGAGTGGTTCTTAAGTGAACTTGAATAGACTTGCTGGCTGGTAAGATATGCAGAGGTGCGCATAATTAAAATTAACATTTTATAATTAATTTTGCGATTTTAAAATATTATTTCTATGTCGTAAATAATTTTTAAATTAAAAATCAGTTCTTATTTTACTGTTTCAAAAATTGTCTAAAAAATATATATGTATATTAACTCTTTACGAGTGTTTAAAGATAGTTGCGCACTTATTGATCAAGGCAGTAACTCTTCAGAGTAATAGAGTAACCGTCTTCCGTTGTCTATATTTACTCTGTACTATATATGACGCAGTAAGCGACCAGCCGGAGTCACTTTATTCGGAAGGATACAATAACAATTACTTTTTAATATTATATTATAATTGTACTCACAATATTTTTTTTATGCATGTGTAGTGTGTATAGCAAGGATGCTCAACCATTTTGACAGTCGGACCAAACTGAGGGATGACAAATTTACTGAGGGCCACTAACAATTCCTAGTTAAGTACTCGCAGGACTTGTATATTAATTTCTAAAAATATTCTTGCGCGGGCCATTTAAAATGCGTTCGCAGGCCCCAATATGGCCCGCGACCCTGGGGTGAAGCAGCCTTGGTGTATACTTTCGGACAACCAACATTACATATGATTCAACTAACTTCGACCATAGACCTTCGTCCCATAGACATTATCGTGAGCACCCTTATAAAAATACAATAAAACGACCGAGGATGATACAAACGTATTAAAATATTATCATTTGATAAAATAATATTGGATTAGTAATGTGCAGTAAATAAGTTATGAAGTAACTATTTTCAAAAGTTTATATTTACACTAACTGATAAAGCTATGTTGTTAAGTTTGGTTTAGATTAAGTATTCGTGAACGAACTTCAATTTTAACAAATACTTTAGAATTCCAAACAAAGTCTTATCGAAAATTATTTTTCTCCAATCCACATAATTTTAAATTACAATGAGTATTTATAATATTTCATAATTATCGTAAAAAGTCTCATTCAACTTATTACGTCAATCGAAATTTACAAGTAATTTATAATAAATAAAATATATAAAGTTTACAATTATTAAGTAGCTGGCCTACACTATCCTAAATATTTATACTTACATATCGCCTTTGACTAATAACATCGACAACATAACCTACTAAACCTAGAACGAATTGTAAACAAAACATTAGACCAATCTATCACCGCGTGACGCGTCGTCCAATAATTATGATTTAGGTGTGACGTCATTTGAAATCAACCAATCACGGTGCATTATTTTGATGCGCCTCTTCCGCATCTTGACTAATGTTGTTGGTAGTAGATAACGCACAATAATAAGTAAATATTTGAAGTTATGTGAAGATATTCAATAAATTTTTAAATATATTATTATAACTACCCTTAACATACATTATATATTAGGTATTTAGTAGGTTAAGTCGTCGTGGACTAATACAAAACATGTCTTCTATATTCAAAGTGTCTCACAAGTATTATGTTGAAAAAGTGCTTGTGAAAAATAATATCTATACTCTGTTCCGGGTACCACGTAGCGCTGCAGTTGCTCCCTGTTAAAATGAACACCTCACACTAATGTATTTACGAATATCGAAATTTAATGTCATAACTTAAATATTCCTATCCGATTTTTAATTATGATATGTCGGAAGAAACGAAACGAATATGATGCTATTTGACCACTGTTATGACGAAATGATTTAGTTAAAACTATCTTGAGTTTACATTTTTTTTAGTTAGATGAGTACTTATTGGTATGTTATAATTGCTGTTATAATTTAGAATATTTGTGCTGTATATATAGACAACAGACAAACTTATCCTTTGCTATGCTTACATAATAAAACACACCCTTCAAGTGAAATCACCGAGTCGCGTTGGAAACATTTTAGTTATTCAGACAGATTCAATTTCATTGAATATCACCTCAAATGGTTGATAGTGGCAAATTGTGGTAGCGGTGGTCAGTGCGAGTGGTGGGAGTGCGTGGTGGTGGTGGCGGTGGTGGTGAGCGAGTCGTGCTGCTCGGCTGCGTGTCGGCTCTCGTCGCACACTGCGATGAACTGCTCTGCGTATGCTCTGTGGATGTAAAAGGAGAATATCGTAAACTTTTGCTGGATTTGTTTATATAACTAAATGTATCTATTTAATATCTATGACTTTAAGAGCAACGCCCTATATTATAGAGATAAAATTGCAATTTTGAATGCGCGTAAGGACAGACGTCGATAACATTATTTTGCAGGATATTTTTTTTATATAAGAGCAATTCGTCAACTGCAGAAGACTCGATCTTTCTTATGATCGGGAACTTTCTCATTAAACCTCCTCGCTAGAAACCCTACACCTATATTTTGACCAGATTAGTAAAACATAGTAATACATAAAAATCCATAGCACAAAATTAGATATAAGAAGCTTCAATAAATAAAATATAACTGTAAAGTAATGACTATGCATGACTTTTATCTCCTCAGTGTAAACTTTGGTCTAATTCTTCTTTGGACCCTGGGGGATATAGATTATAGACTGCATACATACATAGACTTGTTATCAAGATCTACTACTAGACTAACAATTATGCCATAAACTAACATAAAGAATATTGGATTTCAGATAATTTAAAGCATAGATGAATCAATCACCTGTCAAGGCCGGTGTAGGTTCTCTTGAGGTCGTCGTCGGAGAGTCGATCGCGGTCCGCTCGTCGCTTGCGGTGGATCCGCTCGAGCGAGCGGGTGAGCGAGTCGCGCGACCGCCGCGGGCCGCGCGCGTTCTTGCCGACGCGCCGTTCGCCGCGCCGCCGCACGCGCTGTAAGCAGATGCCCCGTTTGTGTTTACTCGCTACTAGAGGTGCATTTCTGATAAATTCGATTATGTAACTTCTATAATGTGGGATACCTCAATCAAATCAGATCAGACTAATCAGCGCCTTTAGACAAAAATCTTATCTGTTATCGTTCACGCCAAACACTTATTTAAAAATGTATAGGACATAGGAAAAAACAGTGTCCATATATTTTTGCACCAAATGTTAAGCATTTTTGATGAAGCTTACGGCGTTGACGATAACAGAATAGAGTTTTGTATAAGTCCTCAGGCCAAGTCTTACTTTTTAGAGCATTAGTTTTTATCAACCCTTGATGCTTTTTTTCAGTTCAGGGTGAATCGCACTGAATTTTACTTTTTATACTTCTTGTATTTTTAACGCTCCATATAGACATTTATTTACATTATAGAGCTATAATTTTCCTTGGGTAAGGCCTATTATACAAAAGTGAAAAAATAAATAATGTAATAATATATAAAAAGCCCTATTACTAAAAATAATACAATACTGTAATACCGGGTCGTGCACCGGGTAGTAGAGCGGCGGGTAGGGCGGTGGCAGCGGCAGCGGCAGCGTGGCGTACCGCGGCGGGACCACCACGCTCACTGGCACGCGCCCCAGCTGGAACATAAACAATACTTTTACACTTACTGTATTGAAATTATCAGCCGTCAATCTCCAACTAGGATTTCCCTTCACTGCCACAAGGAATATATTGTACACTGAGGCCTAGAAAACACTGCTAGACTGAAAAGTCGGGAATGAGTTTGTAACATATTGTATCTTATTCAATTTTAGGATTTTATTACAGAACTGTACACTAAGGCAGTAAAGATGGCTGGACTTCGAAACACCGAGAATAAGTTCGTAACATACTTATAGATGTATTACTTTCTGAACCTTTTCACGTCTAAACTACTAAACCGATTTTGATTTCTGACTTTGATTCTATAAAAAGCTTGAATGTAAAGCTAAAATTCTTAAAGTTTGTATGGATATTGAAGATAATGATGTAGTCATAAAGGTGACAATATATAAAACCATTTGTGAAATTTCGACCCACTGGGGGAAGACCTTCCACGCGACCGTATTCGCGGGAAAAAAAAATTATAACAATACCTAGATTTCATGTGAGCATAGACAATAGCAAGAAATAGAAGTTGTAGATGCCAAAAACACACAACCACGAAAAACAGTAAGGATAACTTCTTTAGAATAACTGATAGAAATTATTCCTTTACTGATTTCCGTCAAAGATATGTAAACAATACTCTGTGGTGGCGTCGTATCAATAACAATCCTGCAATAACCTTTTGATATGTACTCTGTTATTCTCATTTCGAAATGTAATCTCATTATAACCGAGTTATTTCGTGTGATTGCTCCTCGTTATCAGGCCCATTCACTAACAGCCATTGTGCGAAAACGCTGAATGGCCGACGACCGCGTGGGCAAATCGATGTAATAAATTATGCATGGTAAATTGCAAGTAATTTAACAACAAAACATTATTGCTTGAGAACTTTGTTGGTAATTTCACTAATACATTCTATGCTCTGGATATTATGGTTATGGTTGCGGCAGATTTGTGAATAAAACAGAAATTAATTATTTACGAGAAGCCGGGAAATGCTGGTTTATTACTTTTTTTCTTTCTTTATATACGAAAAACAAAATGAAAAATGAAAATTGTTAATTTCGTCGTAGGAGCCAAAAGCTCACTTAACGAAAGTCAAAATTTTACAATACAAAGTCCCTACATAAGTTATTTTATAAACAAAGTAAAAGAATATCTAGAGAAATTCTTTGATAAAGTCTCGATAGACAATACCTTTCTGTCATCGGCTATATATTCTTTTTTATGTTTCTTTTTTATATATGATATAAACGGATAAACAAAATGACAGAGTTAAATCGGTTTAAATTTCTTCACAACATTCGATTTTCAAAAACTTAGCATGGGCTCGCGGAAACCACAGAAAAAAAAATGTTCGACTATTAGGTAGTCTTAAAATCACCACGTTATATATGTACTTGTGTTTTAATGATGAGTAACTGTACATTAGGTTCGTGTGTGACCCGGGGCAACGGGATCAATCAGTTTGTGCGGAATGAACATAATAAACGAGTTTTCGCTACAGTTACACTAACTATTTTTACGGTATGTAAATTTGTTCTCATCGAAGAGGTAGGTACAATGACAGTCACTAACGTGTGTATGTGTGTGTAGACATGTCTGTTGCGTGCTGTGTGCTCGTTGTGTTGATAAAGCTATTCATCATCATAGCATCTGTGGTGATGTTATAGTCATTAACATCACCGTTTACTTTCTATCGATTAAATGTTTATTAAGCCCTGTCCAATAATATTATAAATGTGAAAATTTATGACGACGGATGGATGTTTGTTACTCTTTCACGCAAAAACTACTGAATGGATATGAATGAAACTTGACACAGAAATAGATAACAGTCTGGAATAACACATAGGCCAATTTTTATCAACATACTATGCGGGCGAAGACGCGCGCGGCCACTAGTGTAATAAAAACCTGACGATCTTACCTTGGAATAGGAAGCCAAAAGCATAAATATTTATATCTTAATATCGACAAATAGAGGCGTGATCGTATCAGGAAAGCAAGGTGATGGCAGAACAAAGGAATGTGGGCCGAGAACACTTCCTTGACGCACGCCGGCGACGTGCATACGAAACGTTGGGAAACTTTGTGTGTCGGCCGGCGGTCATGTGTTTACCTCAGTTTCTTAACGAATTTTACAGTGAATACATAGTGACTATACAGTGGTGTCACTGGCAGAATGCCACGGGCCCCAGTCTGAGAGCCCCCGACCTGAGATCTCAGATGGCCATATCTTGTCAACTTTGATCGCAAGGTACCATCCTTGATAGAGGCCCTCTCTAAGGAATTTGCCACAGGCTTCAGTATACTTCCGCCACTGGTACGTACTTGATCTAAATATACCTACAAGTATGTTAACAAGTACAATAAATTGATTTTTTCACCCGATCATTAGCATCTTTCGAATCTGCAAATTGTTGTTTATCAAACATTTCGTCTTCACTGGACGCACCGGCAGCTAACAATTATAAATTACGATCCTTTTATCTGATTGTACTTGAATGTGTGTGATAACGGGGAACATGACGGATGTTAGTCTCTTTAAAGTGGGATCTACGTCAAGCATTTAATAAGTTAATGCGCCCAACAAGACTTTGCCACTTTCCTTCAGGTGGGGTTGATGTAAAACATTTACTTATTCTAAATTATAGAAAAAAAGGGTATTTCTTAATTGATAAAACTTTACCACACTTTTCAGTTACCACCTCTCATTGGTGAGTCTGAAGACGTAACTTACTTATACAGGCTGTTTGGTCTAGTGGTTAATGACCTGACTGCTACACCGAAGGTCGTGGGTTCGATTCCTACCCCGATCTAACTTTTCTGTCATGAGTAGGAATGTTTGATCTGTGTAAATATCTATATAAGTACATATTTAAAACATACATATATGTATGTTTATCAGTTGTCTGATCACCATAGTACAAGCTAACGTTTAGTTTGGGATCAGATGGCCGTGTGTG